>WBNM01035195.1:0-11267 GCA_013399055.1 Ramphastos sulfuratus
CTCCAGTCAGCTAGAACCTTCCTTGTTATGCAGGACTTCTGGTAAGTGATAGAAGGTTGCTTGGGAAGCACTTCTGCCACCTCTCTTGATTCCCTTGGGTGTATATCACCTGTCCCCATAGACTTGTGTATGGGGCCACGTGGCATATGCCGCCTCTTCTTGTAGATGGTTAACTTCTCCCCATCCCTGTCTTCCAGCTCAGGGGGCTGGATATTCAGCAAACAAGTGGTCTTACTATTAAAGACTAGGGTAAAGAAGGTGTTAAGTACCTCAGTTTCTTCCTCATCCTTTTGCAGCATGTTCCCTCTCCATCCAACAAAGGATGAAGATTCTCCTTAGTCCTTTTGTTGCTAATATACTTGTAGAGTAATTTCTTCCTGTCAGCTGGAGACAGATTAATTTCTGCCTGGGCTTTGGCCCTCATAATTTTCTCCCTGCTTAGCCTCACAACAACCTTGTACTCCTCCTGAGTGGCCTGCTCTTTCTTCAAATGACCACAAATTCTCTTTTTTTTCCTGAATTGCAACCAGATGTCTCTATTCAGCTACACCAGCCTGACTCACCTTTCAGCACATGGGGATGACCTGTTCCTGTGCCCTTAAGACTTCCATCTTGAATAGTATCCAGCCCACCTGGACTTCTTGGCCCCTCAGGACTACCTTCCAAGGGAAAATGTCAACCTGCCTCCAAAATAGTCTGCCCACTAGGGGCAATGAGTTTAAACTGGCAGAGGGAAGATTTAGACTAGATGTCAGAAGGAAGTTCTTTACAGTGAGGGTGGTGAGGCACTGGCACAGGTTGCCCAGGGAGGGTGTGGATGCTCCCTCCCTGGAGATGTTCAAGGCTAGGTTGGACGAGGCCTTGAGTGACCTGTACTAGTGGGAGGTGTCCCTGCCTATGGCAGGGAGTTGGAACTAGATGATTCTTGAGGGCCCTTCCAACCTTACCATTCTATGGTTCTATGATTCTATGATTCACTAGAGGTGGCAGTTATACTGACCCCTCTACCTCTCCAACAACTGAGAACTATCATTTTGTGATCACTGTGCCCAAGATGCTCCCTGTTACAATGCCCACAAGTCCTTCTCTTTTCACAAACAGCAGGTCTGAAAGGGCTCCTTCCCTCATTGCCTCTCCCACCAGCTGTGTCAGGAAGTTATCCTCTACACGCTCTAGGAACCTCTGGGACTGTCTACTATTTTGCTGTCAATGCTTATTTAATATTTCCTCTTCAACAGATATCCTTCAGTTGTTTAGCTCCTTAAATACATATGTCCACGTCTCTTTCAAAAGCAATTTCCCCTTTTTCATAGCAAGCTGAAATGTTTATTGTCCTGAGTCTCCATAATGGCCAAAACTTAGCTGTAATAAACAGCCTTGGTTCGTTACCCCTTTAAACTTTCAATACATAACCTGACTTTATTCCTGGCAAAAGCCTTTTTTTGCACTGTATTGTCATAGTATCCCATAGTCTTTCTTCAAATATAAATCTTATAAAGTATTTAGCCTCACAGAATTCCTCTTACCAAATGAAAATCTAATGTACAGACACATAGAGAGACCGAATTACACTTGGTGCCCTGGTCTGGTCTTGAGGTCTGTGGTAGTGGGTTGGACTTGATGATCTTTGAGGTCTCTTCCAACCTTGCTATACTGTGATACTGTGTGATACTGTGAATTAGCAAAGCTGTGATGGGTAGGTACTTTCAAATATCTGAATTGGAATCAGAAAAGTTTGTTTCTAGAGATAGTCTCCAGGAGCACAGGGAGAAAATTAATTTTAATAATTCTATTAAGATAATTTGTAAAGTTCATATTTTGAAGGAAACGTTAGAAAAAAGCGCTTTATATATTACTAATTATTCCATTTTCAGCCTTGTAGAAATAACGAGCAAAGGACTATTTATTACAATTTGCCATTCAGCTTTAGTTAAAAAAAACACCAACATTAAATTTTCACCTCCTTTTCTTTGCACAAACTCTATTTTTATTGAACTTTCTGATTAGAGTATGAAATTGTTAAATAATAAAAACATTGCCATCGACTGCACAGTATCATTTTTGATTTTCCATTGAGAAACAGAGAAGTCAGCTGCAAAATTTCCAAGCTGCAGCAGGCAATTTTTTACATTTTAAAATATAATTGTTTTTTTATAATAGTGTGAATACTTGGCCATGCTGATCCAAACAGTGGAACACAAACAAATTAGCAGGGCTGCTTTTAGCAAAAACAGCATTTCCAACTTCTATAATTACTGTGAGAGAATAGCAGTAGATAATCTCTGGTACATCGTGGCTCTAAAATTACACAGTTATTGTGGGCTATTATGGAAAAACATTTAATGTTTTCCAGCTTCAGATAAAATATCATTATCTTCATATTACATTTTTGTGAAGGTAGTGTGGAATTCCTCACATCTTTATTAGGACTGTACTTATTTTATTCTAACAGGACACAGTGGGTAACCCAAATGTAATACAGCAAATTAAAACTGAAGCATATGTTTCCAATAATAGAGCACTGGATAATATTTATGTACCTTCTGTCTGTATGGAAACTTGGAAATTTCTGTACACTACCTCCTATCAATACAGAACAAATTCTCTTACTAATACAAATTACTGTGTGGGGTTGGGGGTGTGGTTGTTGGTTTTGGGGTTTTTTTTTGTGGGTTTGTTTGTTTGTTTGTTTTTATTTCTCCAAAATGCTATTGAGAGCTACACCAAGTTGATATAGCAATTGTCAAGAAACACTTTTATGTGTTCTTCTGAACTATTCCTGTAATCCACATTTAATCATAGAATCATAGAATGGTAAGGTTGGAAGGGACCTCAAAGATCATCTAGTTCCAACCCCTGTCATGTCCATGATATCTGGACATAAACATAAATTCAGTACTTTTATACTAATGAACTAAAAAAAAGAGTGGTAAGTTAATTAAAAAGTAATAAAAATAAGAACAAAATTGAACATAAACAAAAAATAAGTACTTTTATACTAATGGACTAAAAAAAATTTGATAATTAAAAAGTATGGAAATTTGGAAATTTCTGTACACTACCTCATGTCAATATAGAACAAATTCTCTTACTAATACAAATTACTGTGTGGGGTTGTTTTGGTTTTTTTTGTTTGTTTTGTTTTGTTTTGTTTTTTATTTCCCCAAAATACTATTGAGAGTTATACCAAGTTGATATAGCGATTGTCAAGAAATATTTTTATGTGTTCTTCTGAACTATTCCTGTAACTCACATTTAATATTTGGACATAAATGAAAATTCAGTACTTTTATACTAATGGACTAAAAAAAAAGTGGTAAGTTAATTAAAAAGTAATAAAAATAAGAATAAAATTGCAAATAAACAAAAATCTGGTACTTTTATACTAATGGACTAAAAAAAAAAGTGGTAAGTTAATTAAAAAGTAATAAAAACTAAGAACAAAATTGCACATAAACAAAAATTCAGTACTTTTATACTAATGGACCTAAAGAAAAAAAGTGATGTTAATTAAAAAGTAATAAAAATAAGAACAAAATTGCATTCTGTACAATTTTGATGTCCATTAACCAGGAAATGAACATTCATAAGTGAATGCATTTAGTCTTAGAGCTGTTGTCTGATTAACCCATCAAAAAAAGTATCATGAACCTCAGAAACATTAGCCTTTCTTTTTCCCCCCTCACTGTCAGAACAGTCCAGCTGTTAATAAGGATGAACTTTGAGTAAAAGACATTTTTCTTTTGGTTAGGACTGATGTGGCTTGAAGTCTGTTCCTAAACTTTGTGATTTGCTATCCAGATAACTTTGACAAGTTAGTTCACCCCCTCTCTGCAAAACATGTTTAATGTTACTTACCACTTCTGCAAATTTAAGATGGAGAAAACATGGTATAATAGGACTCAAGATGTACAAATAACTTAATATAGTTCATAATATGCAAGTTAACTTTATATTGAACTGACCTCCTTCAGCTGAGCAGATGACTACAATAGGGCTGAAGGGACCATCTCCTTTGTTGTTGTAAACACCAACTTTCACTTCAAAAGGAGTCAGAGGTGGCACACTTTCATCTCTGTAGATGAACTTTGAAGCATCTGAAGATGTCACCATTTTTTCCTTCCAGCCACGTGTTCCATTAGGTCTGAAGGCTACAATATATCCAAATCCTTCTCCACTTTGAAACTCTTCAGACACTGGCTAAAATACAAAGTTTGAGTAATGATCAGACAAGGTTTTAGCAATTTGGAAAGCAGTCACACAGTGGCTGTTCATAATCTAGATGCTTGTGTGAGGGTGATACTTTATAGTCACACTACATGACTTACACCTGGGAACACACAGGGACAATTACTTCTGAGAAGGAAGCTTTAGGAGTTTCTTCACCTAATCACCGTGGTTAGGTCACTGTCCTCGACTGGATAAACTCTTGTGCTCAGAAAGATTTTTTTCTTCTATATCTCCCACTTCATGTTTAATGCTTTACTTAGAGATCTGTTAGTGGTATAACCCTTTTGAATGACCTTGCTAAAAATACAGAGCAACAGACTGTTAAAGGCTCCTGAAATATGATGTCAGTGACACCTATTACAGTGGGACTTTCTTAGGTTTTAGTCGCCAGCCTGTCTAATTTCTGTATCCAAATGGGATGTCAGGTCTTAGGGATTTAAGTCTAGGGTTCAATTTGAGACTTAGAGTATAATGTAATAATGTAATAAAACTGTCAGACTGGGTCTTGGCAAAAACAAAAGCAAAAATTAAAAATCTCATTTGTTTTTCTCTTTTCAGAGGATCTATTAAATTAGCCACTTAAATTGGGACACATCTGCCATAAGCAGGCAGTCAGCAAAGGGATTTATCTGTTGAGAGGCTGAGCGTTGCAAGACCTAAATCTTACATGTCCAGCTCAAGGAATGGATTTTTTTGTGCTAACTTACTGCCTACATTTCTTCTAAAGTCAATGGACTAGTTTAAGAATTATATTATGTTTAACAGCTGTCAGCATATTAGGCCTATGGGAAATTCAAAAAAAAAAAGAGTGTCTAAATTCACTCTCTTGAAGTGCCTGATCTCACGACAAGTCTTCATTCTCCTATGCTATTTAAGATTAGGATAATAAACAGCTTCCACCTCTCTAATAGCCTGCTGGCATGAGCTCATATATATAGTTTCATATACATGAAATATAATATCTTCTGATATACATGAATTAGAACAAGTCAAGATACAAGTTGAATCTTCTAAAAAGGTATTTTTATATTTATAGTTGTATGAAATACTTAAAGATAACAAATCTTTCCTAAGTTTTAAAAAAGTTACAAGGCTTCCTTTCTCTTCTCATAGGTATTATTTCATTTGATGCAGTGTACATATGAGATCCAGAAAAGTCAAATTCACCCAAGCAGTAGATCAGGAAGAAAAGACCTACGGATTAGCACAGCATAGGACCTACTACCATAATGCCCTCCACTTAAATCACATGAAAATATCCATTACTTTGAAAATTCAGAACACATTTAGAGAACACTGGTTTATGTATGTGTCTTACCAAGGTTTGCTGGAAGGGAATCCCGACACAGTACTCTTTACTTTGCCCTCAAAGAAGCAAACATGAGACAAAACCTTTAATCAGAAAAGTCTCTTACCTCCCATGCTATTACTAATTCATGCCTCCTTCCACTTCTACCACTTACGTTAGCTGGGGGTGTCTTTGGAACTGTAAGCAAAAAGAAAAAAAAAACATAAGAAAACCCTCAACAAAATAAAAGAACCACCAACACCAAACAACACCAACATCAACATCGACACAAACAAATGGATAAACAAACCCCAAACAAACAAAACCCCCAGAATGTCCAAGTTATTGGAAGCTTTTCCCCAAATTAATAAATTACTGCAGAAGACATGAGACTGTTAAAATTAGTGCAGAAATAACAAACAGTTATTTGTGTTCTTTTATTTATTCAACAGTGATAAAGAAAAATTGCACCAGATTTCATTTCAGAGAATTCCACAGTCGGGCTGGTAAATATCAGCAAAGCATAAGTCAAGAAGAAAAACAAGCACTATATCTTCTGTATATAATTGATATCTGCATATAATATATAGATTCTATAATATGTAGATTAGAAATTTTTTTTCAATGTACAGATCATCTAAAAGATAAAACAGTAATTCTACTATTAATATATACATAACTGAAAATGAAATACCAGGTAAAAATCTTAGGACAAATATTTTTCTGCTGTTTCCTAGGTCATTAGTGATTCAGAATGTTTCAGTTCTTGTAAATCTATTCTTGTATAGTTTATCAGGGAGCCAATTCTCAGACATTTTAAAGTAAACTTTCTTTTTTTCTTCCTTACAGTAGTACACTGGTCATTGACAGAAGTGTAAAATGTAAAAAGGAAAGCAATTTAGCTAGTTGGAAAACAAGTTGAGCTTGGAGTCCAAGCTTCTTCTCCAGTGAATGCATAGCTTCAGGGTGGTTCATCCCATCCCATCCCATCCCATCCCATCCCATCCCATCCCATCCCATCCCATCCCATCCCATCCCATCCCATCCCATCCCATCCCATCCCATCCCATCCCAAAATAACTGTCTGAACAACGAGAAGGATTGTTTAGGCTCTACTGACCGGAGAAATGAAATAGCTTAAACTAAGACCCAATCTTTATATGGCAAAAATTTTCATTTTAGAAACAGAATTGCCCTCTGGATTAAAAACCAAACAAACAGACTAAAAACAAGCAGTGTGCAACACTGAGAAGAATATTGTGCAGTGGAAAGAGGCAGATTAAGAATTGCCTGCCAGTTAATTAACATGCAAAGATTATGATGTCACTCCTAATAGGGCATATTTAAATCTTCTTTAGCACTTACTACTTCTTGTGTTTCTAAGGTTTATTTTGCTAAGTTATAAAGATAAATGAAGTTTTAATGTAGGTGCCACATTACTGATAAGAGAGTACATTGCACTTCTTTAAACATTCAGTGTAGTGGATTTATATAACCTACAATGCCTTCTCTCTAGAATTTTCTTGTGAACAGTTTTGCAGACTGAGGCCTTGTTTAAATGAATAAATGCTGAAAGAATAAAACTGTCAAAACAATGAATTTCTTTTGTACCAAACTAAAATGTACATCCACACAGTGAAACTCTCTCAAATGAATAACCATTAAAAGAATAAATGTGTCTAAGAAATCAATTTCCTCTGCACTGCGCCAGAGCAAATTGTACACAGTTAGAGGAGTACATTTGGAAATGAGTAACTGTTAAGTGAAGAAAACTATTAAAAGAAGCATTTTTGCCAGGCACTCGGGTTACATATTAGCAACTTGCAGCAGCATCACCTTTATATATCAGTGTTATATCTGAATTTACTCACTGTAGCCCAGGTTTATTGCTATTAAATTAGTGACTTCCCAATATTTGAGTTGTTAATTCTTAGCGGTGACTTTCATGAAGGTGTGCTTGCTTCAAATGCAAAAGTATGATGACTTAACTTGTCTCTCAGATGCAGGATTCATGTGTCTGGGACAAGAACATTAGGATCTCTTTTCTTCAGTGGTTATAAAAGCTGAGAAATTTGCTGTTGTTTCTTCTGAATAAATACACCCCTACTTTTTGTTGTTTAATGTCTCATTTAATACAATGAGACAACTGCATCTACTGGAAAATTAATTACTCATTGGCTTAAAACTGATCCTTAGGATCATAAAGTGTGACTATGCTTTGCTCGTGTTTGAAATTCTAATCAAAGCCTTCTCATTAGCCCCTTTGCCAGCTACCTGTTCTCACCTGTCTTCTGTTTTATTCTTAGATCATATGCTCTTTGAGACGAGGTCAGCTCCTCTTTTCTATCGTTTCTTTAGCCACTGGCAAAGTTGGGAGTTAAAAACCAAGTCTTTCCACTTAAGACAAATAAAGAAGATTTTGAAATGTCTTTGCCAGGAGTTTGACTTGGACAGAAAGAACAGGTTTTGTTTCTTATTGTTTTCTATTTTCATGGAAGTACTGTGATATACCAAAAAATGAAAATGAAAATGACAGAGAGGAAAATAACATGCCACATTGAACCTGTAAAAACTGAAAGTACTTGAAAAAAACAGTAAATTCTCATTCCAGTCTTGTAAAGAAATTGAAAAAATTTTATCAAATGGATAATTACCCATTTTAAAGTATTTTTTTCCCCACAAGGAAATGTAGAGTGGCTTTAAAAAAAAAAATATTTTGAATAGGAATAACACATTTTTAGTTTTGTAATATGTCTTAATTTTTACGTGGTACAAATGCTTTAGTAGCCAAGGTTATAACTGATTGTAGTATTACTGTAGAACCATATAGCTAGAGTTAGTCCCTATCCCTCGACTTTGCAATCTGAACAGGTGAGGTAGAGAAGCAAAAGCCTTACTAACCTCCTCCTTTTTAAATAAGAAATGCTAACAGGAACTGTCCCAATTTACAGAGAATTTTCTCAAATTTCAATTCCACGCTTTAATCATGAGATCTTTCTTGCTCTGCTTAAATCCTCTATTAATGGTGATACTTTTTGCATGGATATTTTTTGTATAAATTCTGAAACATCATGACAACTAAAGAAAAATGTAACAAAATGTTGACATTGCTACACTTTTGGGAGAGATCAATTATTAAACTTGGCTTTAGTCCTGAAGAAAATGTTTGCTCAAGCTGCAGTTATTTTAGTTCTTTTGGAGCATTTTATATCTTTAAAAATGCAGATGTTCTTAGCTGTGGAAAAGATGTGAGGACAAGGAAAAGGATGTGTCATCAGCTGGGCAGAACTTCCTGATGTGACAAACAAAGTGATGGCACATTCAGCGTTTTTTTTTTCTTTTCAGTTGCTTTCCTTTATATGTACGTATATGTGTATATGTGTATATGTACCTAGTCTTGAGGTCTGTGGTAGTGGGTTGGACTTGATGATCTTTGAGGTCTCTTCCAACCTTGCTATACTGTGATACTGTGATACTGTGATACATATATATTTATCTTGCAGTACATCTCTGAGAAATGGAGGCATGTTAAATGAAAGCTCTTTTACTGTGTGAAACACCAGCCCTCAAGTTCTCACCCTCCCAGCAAACATTTCACATCTCATCTGTTCAGGAATGAAATAATAAAATGTGCAAGTGTCTCTGAAGTGGATGATATATTGTGTTGAACAACTGCAAAACAAGGATATGGAATCACAGATTAATAGAATATATCTGGCTGGAAGAGACCTCAAAGATCATCCAGTCCAACCCTCGACCCAGCACTGAAAGGCTGACACTAAACCATGTCTCTAAGCACCAGGTTCACATGCTGCTTGAACACCCCCAGGGATGGTGACTCCACCACTGCTCTGGGCAGACCATTCCAATATTTGATAACCCTTCTCAGTGAAGTAGCCACCCAACTGGTCTCAAGATCTGTATTTCTGTTCTCATTTTCTCAGTACTTTTAATAATCATAATTTAGCTATTGATAGAATTCTGTTGTATTCACTCATAGAATTCTGTGTTTCTATGAGTCTACTACAGTGTCATGCATAGCTGCAGGACCCAGTCAGAGTAGCTTGCAAATCACCATGTACTTGCCTGAAATCTCCAATGCTGTGCCATATATGCCAGAGAACTAATTCCATAGTATTCTTGTTATGTCTTTTAGTAGTACACACATTTAGATTTTTTGTCAATATATATTGCATATTAGTTTGAGCCTGCAATATTATATGTTCGTAACCTAATGGTTTCAAATACACAAAGATTGCTGCTTATTTTCTCTTCTCCTTTTGTTTTTCCCTGTGGAAAAGCACATTTTCTGCAAACATATAATCATCTCAGAAAGTCACAGATACATCTGATTATTATTTTTTTTCTAAAGGAAAGGTAGTTATGATAATGGGAAAAGATGAATCTTCTTTTAATAAAGACGACAAACAAATAAAACACCAACCACAACAACAAACCCCCAAATCCTGAAAACAAAACCAGTCTAAAACAGGTAAGTCTTTTTCTTTCTTTCTTTTTCTTTCTTTCTTTTTTTCTTTCTTTCTTTCTTTCTCTTTCTTTCTTTCTTTCTCTTTCTTTCTTTCTTTCTTTCTTTCTTTCTTTCTCCCTTTCACTTTTTTCTTTCTTTCACTTTTTTCTTTTTCACTTTCTTTCTTTCTTTCTTTCTTTCTTTTCTCTCCTTCCTTCTNTTTTTAATTTTTTTTTTTTGCTGGGGCGAAGGCATTTCTTGTTATGCTGTGAAGAAATTCCAGCTAAGAGTAAGGAGGATTTACTGCAAAATAAGGACTTATTAAAAAAAAGCTTATGTACAATCTGCTACTAATAGAGTGCATTACATCATTACCTCACAAAACAAGGTTTGTACGCATGATTAGCAGGTTAAACTTTGATTCTACTCAATTTCTTTCTCCACATGTTTCCCTATGAATAGATAATGTAATTGATGCTTTGCCCCCAGGCTTCAAATGCCCGGCTGCCTTAGTGGAATGCCAAATGTGTCCAGACTCATGTTATTGGCTCTTTTCACCTTGTGGACCTGTAAAATACATATCAAGGCTAGAACTGACAGAAATGCAGCAGCTGGCTATAAGTTACATGTGCCAGAAAATCGTGGTATTATCCATTTTGAGGAAAGTAGCTATGAAAAGCAATCATGTTAACTAAATAAGAACTAAGTAACAAGATTAGGGTTTAATTAGAAAATTAAAGCAAGTGGGACTCTGTTTATTATTCTGTTTATGTCCTTGCGCCATCCCAAGTATAGTTTACACTGGTATTTTTAGATAATGAACTCATATAAAATGTTGTTACTGTCTTGGGGAAGAAGTGATAAAATAAGTGAGGTGTGGGGAGAGAAAAAGACTAGTCTCCAGCCAAATTAGCTTGTGCCATTAAATTACAGATGTGTATTTTCATTTAAGTATAAAATAGAGGAGGCTGAATCACACATTGCTGTCCCTGTGTCTTGTCTATACAGCTATCATTCAGCTGGGTGGATACCAACTCTTGTCTGAGTATGAGCCAGAGTCACCTTAGAATCATAGAATCAACCAGTTTGGAAGAGACCTCCAAGATCATCCAGCCCAACATATCCTAGTTGATCAATTAGACCATGGCACTAAGTGCCTGATCCAGGCTTTTCTTGAACACCTCCAGCAACGGTGACTCCACCACCTCCCTGGGCAGCCCATTCCAATGCCAATCACTCCGTCAAGAACTTCCTCCATATATCCAGCCTATACCTGCCCTG
>WBNM01035198.1:0-58467 GCA_013399055.1 Ramphastos sulfuratus
AGATTTTTTTTTTCCCTGTGGAAAAAAAGTGATTTTTTAATGTACAAGTTCTTCAGTGTTGGATGGGCGAAATGTTAGTTTAAAGGGATGAAGATTTTTTTTTCCCTGTGGAAAAACAGTGATTATTTTTATGCACAAATTCTTCAGTCTTGGATGAGTGAAATGTTAGTTTAAAGAGATGAAGATTCTTTTTCCCTGTGGAAAAACAGTGGTGTTTTTTTTTTTTTTATGTACAAGTTCTTCAGGGTTGGATGGGTGAAATGTTAAAGAGATGAAGATTTTGTTTTCCCTGTGGAAAAACAGTGATTATTTTTATGCACAAATTCTTCAGTCTTGGATGAGTGAAATGTTAGTTTAAAGAGCTGGAGATTTTTTTGCCTTTGGAAAAATTGTGATTTTTTTTTGCACAAGTTCCTCAGTGACAGACGGGCGACACTTGGGTAATTCAGGAAGATTCAAACCCTGTCCTTACACATCCAAATTATTTCTTGGGCTTGTATCATTTCACCATGCCTTGATGTGGCATTTTCACTTGCTTCTTTCTTCATAATTATTCATTTGCTTCTTTCTTCATAATTATTCATTTGCTTCTTTCTTCATAATTATTCCCAGAGATATATTTTTTTTTAATTTATTTTGTCATTGAAAAAAAAAAAAATTCAAATAGTTCATAAATTATTTTCCTGCCTTTGCCAAATCTCCCATTAGCATCAGTGGAGTCTCATTTAGTGAAGGAGGTTAGGCTCCACCATCACCTTTAAATGTTCCTTTCTCAGGGAGTGATGGCTAAGGAAGGAAAGGCAGCTGGCTGGTTTTATTTTCCAAACTCTGAGAGCTGCTGGGCCTCCTGGCTGAAATGTATTTTCTAAATGTGTAAAAGGAGACATGACAAATGCAGGCGTTTGCTGTCATTTTGTTCTTTTAAATAAGTAACCAAGCATAATGAGTCGCAGCCACAGAATGAACATAATGAACCTCCAAAAAAAGATGTTGTCTGAGAGCAATATTTACCACTGAGGAAGAGGTTGTTACAGAAACAAAAACTGTTTAGGCGCTAGTGGGTGAGATAAGAATCTATTAAAGGAATTAAAAGCAAAAATGGTTCATCACACATTTCTGCTTATTTGTGAGAGACACGTGAAAGGCAGGGGTCTCAAAACATTTGTATTAGAAAAACATCAATAACAAAGGCCCTTGATTTAATTTTTCAGTCTCTCGGGCTTCAAAGGAAGATGTGACTTTTCCACATTTGCCTTGAGAAACACACAACACTGGAAAATAGCAAAGGCTTGGTTTGCTTTGCTGCGTTTCCTTTTTAGGTTGCTCACCCATACGTGGGGTTTGCACCATTTTCTTCTCTGCTAAAATAGAGGAACTAGTTTTGTTGCACCGGGAGTCAGATGTCTGATGTGCCGGAAAGGGGAGAAGTGTTTTTCCCTTGCTGCTGCTGAGGCTGCTGTGAGCAAAGCCCATCTTACCTCCTGCTTGCTCCTCAATCCCACATCTGCTCCCCTCCTCCTGTCCACCCACTGCTCTCTCTACTAGGAGAATCCCTCCATAACGGTGATCAAGGTAGTCAATCAGCTGTCTGTGTTTCGTTTCCCCCGTCACTGGTATATCTGAAGGGGGCCTACAGGAAGGTTGGGGAGGGACTAGTGACAAGGTCTTGCAATGACAGGACAAGGGGCAATGAGTTTAAACTGGTAGAGGGGAGATTTAGACTGGATGTTAGGAGGAAGTTCTTTCCAGTGAGGGTGGTGAGGCACTGGCAAAGGTTGCCCAGGGAGGTTGTGGCTGCTCCCTCCCTGGAGGGGTTCAAGGCCAGACTGGACAAGGCCTTGAGTGAGCTGTACTAGTGGGAGGTGTCCCTGCCTATGGCAGGAGGTTGGAACTAGATGATCCTTGAGGTCACTTCCAACCTTACCATTCTATGATTGGTATGAGACCGTTGCAATGTGTAAGTGTAAAGGTTTTGGGTTGATTTATGAAGTTATGTGGGTGCTGGAGCAAGGTCTCACAGCACAACTATGTTTCTTAAAGTGTTTTTCACAGCACACTAGAGATAATATTGATAACACAATACTATATTAATACTATACTAAGATACTAGATTTTTATGGGTACGTTTACTATAGGGGGTAATGGAGAACATCACAACAAAAACCAAGAAATAGAGAAAGGAGTGAATCTAAAAGAGAAGATGTAAATAAACAAGCAAGCTGTTAGCCAGCATCTCTGAGATGCTGGAAGAAAACAGGAGTTGAGGTTTAGCAAATCCAGATTCCTTTTGTCATACAGCCCCAGTTTTGCTGAACAATATTCTTCTAGATATCTCCTGTAAGCTGAGCATCTATTAAATAGCCTTTGAAAGATGAAATGGGGGTTACCAGCTCCTAATTTGGACAAAGGGATCAGTAAAATCTTGGTATAGTGGAAAGTGGCAATACTTTCCCCAGTGTGGGAGTGGCAGGAGAAGGTCCAGACACACTTCTAAGGCTAAACAGCAGCAGGGAAAGACGTAGCTGGGGAGGAGAAGGAAGAGCTTGATTTGGCAGTTCCCCTGGAAGAGCAGTGCCCTGGGGAGCCAGAGCTGCCTGTCCCAAGAGTATCAGCAGAAAGAGCTGCAACACCACTGAACTGCTGCGGCAAAGCTCCTTTCCTCAGCCTCTGACTCAGCACAGTGCTGTGGATGTAGTGGCAGCTGGAGCCCTGCAGCTTGCTGGCTTTGAGATGGGCACCGTTCTCGGGAAAATGAGGCTGTGTTGAGTTCAGGGACAGGGGGGTGGTGTCAAACTCCTGCCAGGCTTCTACTGGCTTGCCCACTGGGGTTCTTGGCCTCATGCTCATTGCCCAGGGATGAGAAGGGTATTTGAGGTGCTGGGGAGGGGAAAGGGGTTGAAAGGGGCAAGGAGGCCCTGAGATCTCACATGGTCCTTTGAAAGCTGTTCTCAGATCCAGGAAGGTCAGTGGAAAGTTAAGGGATCTACATCTGTGTGTGGAGGTGTCCTCCACATCCCCTGAAACACCACCTCCTGTGCTGGCTGGGTGCAGCAGGCACTGAAATGCAAACTGGCTTCTGGGTGCTTTGCTTTTGAGGAAAAAGTGATTCCTTTTGCACGTGCAACTTCATGGAAAAAAAAAAAAAGAAGAAAATATTTTTCAGAATTAATAAAAAGTTTATCAGACTTGTTTACTGTAATGGCAGGTTTTTTTTGTCTTTACCCCTTACTGTGAAAGACACTAAATGGGAAAAAAAAAAAATCCCCTTTTTGAGAATTAATATAAAGTTTATCAGACTTGTTTACTGTAATGGCAGTTTTTTTGTCTTTACCCCTTACTGTTGAAAGACACTAAATGGAAAAAAAAAATCCTCTTTTTGAGAATTAATAAAAAGTTTATCAGACTTGTTTATTGTAATGACAGTTTTTTTGTTTTTAGCCTTTACTGTTGAAAGACACTAACCTGCATTTTTGCTCCCACTTAAAGGTGTGATGAGCCTTGAAGACATAAACTAGGCACAGTACATTTCACATCACAGAAGGGGTTGGAAGGCCCCTCTGAAGATCATCTAGTCCAACTCTCTGCTAAAGCAGGGTCTCACCTTTCCTCTCCAACCCAAAAGCCAACTGTTTTGCAGATTCATAATGCTAAAGAAAACTGCTTTTATGCTAAGCAATACCAGACAGCCATAGAAGCAGCTGCTTTGTTTGCTCCAATGCCCAATGCTTAAGCCCAAACTCCACTGTTTTTTATTGCTGTTTTCCTTTCTGATACAGTTCTGCTTGCGTATCTTCCAACTGAACATACTGTGCTACTGTTTAACTGTCTATTTATAGTCATAAGAGAAACAAACATATAAAATAAATGCATCTTGATGCATAGCTGTGCAGGAGTACAGATGTTTTATTAATGAAAATGAATCCAGCTTTTTGTAAGTCATGGCAGCAATATAACATATCATTGTTTGCTTCTCTGCTAGATAGTCCCTGCTGTTTTTACATAGAAATTCCTGTAATACTTAATGGACATCTGGAAGAATTCAGCCAATTAATCGAATTCACGCAGGAGCTAGGCTAATGGCTGTCTGAAAGGCAGATTACATTAAATCAAACTTGCAATGTGAATGAAAGTACTTAATCATACATGCAACATTCATTAGACGTGGCACAGCAAGTGTTTTGATTGCTTTAATGAAAGATCAGGTAAAGTGCAACAACTGAACAGATTGAAGAGACAGCATGCTTACAAATGTTTGATTATGTTGGCTATCAACAGAAACAGTGCCAGTAATTTATAGCATAACATATTTGGTGGAGGAGGAGGATGGAGTTGGGGAACTTGGGAGAGGAGATGAAATTCGGACCTTGCCTCCAAGCACTTTAATTAATAGTTGGGAGAGAGTCTTTAATCGAATGTCACAAAAGCAGCAGATCAGAGGTGTTTGGAGAATCCTGTATGGTGACTGCTAGGGATCACTTGTGTTTGCACTACTTAGAGCCTGATGCTGGGTTTGATTCCCCTGTGTTTTGTCTGACTTTGGAGTAAACAGGGCTAACCAGAAAAAAAAAAAAAAACCACAAAAAACCAACGTTTTCAAAACAATGAGATTCATGCTTTTTTGTTTGTTTGTGAAAGGATTGCAGCTTGGTGCTGCTCTTCCCCTCAGGCTCTGCTGGAAACACCCTCCAGCCATCACTGTCTTCCCTGGTGCTAGCACCCAGTGAGCACTGTATCGGAAGAGAATCTTTGTCTGTTAACCAGCCCGAGGCATTGCTGCCTTTTCCCTTTCTGACCTCATCAGCCAGCATAGTGTTTTGTAGTTCCAACCCATCCTGGGTTGCCCACGGGTGTTGACTCATGAAAGACCAATAGAGCTTCCAGCCTGGCACGCTTGTCATGTGCCAGTGATGCAGCCTCATCCTTCTGAAGCTTGCTGCATGAGGGGCATTCATCAGGTCTCATTTGGGGATGAGAAGGGTGACCGAGCTCGGAAGCTGGAGGTGCACTTTGGAAAAGAGCAGCAAGTCCCTGGCTCAGTGCTGCCCTTCCTTTGCCCTTCTTCATATTGCCTGCACAGCAGTGAAGAGGTGAATCACCATGGCCTTTTGGGAACTGTCCCCCTCCTTGTTGCTTTTGTGAGACAGGCACCCACCTCAGATGTGGTTTATTTCATTGTAATGCACTTTTCCTGCCTGTTTCTTTAAGGTGCTGCTCTGCCCACTCGTTTCTAGCCAGATTTCTGTGTTGGTTTGTTCTCCTTCTCCCATTCCTTGTCACTGTTTTTCCTTAGCATTATTTCCCCTGCTCAACCTGCCCCCTTGCAATTGCTGCTGACAACGATGGCTCCTACACTGCTATCTGCTTTTCAGTGGCCAGGACATAGCTGTACCCTGTATTCCTCGGGAACTACTGACATTCCTTTGCATGAGCAAGCAAAACTGCAATAACATCCCTCTGGAGAGAGCTGCCTGCAGCTCAGGAAGGAACCAGGAATTCATTGGGACCTGAAGAAAAAGGAGTGAGAAGTAGATAGCACACCAGGGAGTGGAGATGTGAGAAAAGTCTTGGGCAACAGCCCTGAGGATTTGCCTGTTGCTCACCTTAGCCAGAGGAATTTTATGAAGGAAGATAGCTTTGTGCCTTGGCACAGGGGCATTAAAAACCTCTTGGAAGGGAAAAATAACAAAAAGGTAAATATTTTACTGAGGCTTCAGCCCCATGGAACACATCTCTGCAGGATGGGATATGTCTCAGCACAGGATGAAGTGTGGCCATAACAAAGCATTTGTGACTGTGATTCTCCTGGCCTTGCTCTCTGCTCTCAAAAACCTCCTGTATTGAGCCTTTTTGGGAAATTAAACAAGCCACAGGTTTCTCTGTCCTGCCTGGGCCTTACTGCATACAGACATGGAGCTTCCCAGCCCAGTGTGCAGCACAGGCATCACTCAGGAGCTTTATTTCTCCCATCCTCTTGCTCTCTCATCTTCTTGTTTCTTCAGTTGTTGCTCTTTCAGCATGCAGAACTGTTCACCTATCTGCATGTACATCTTTATGCAGTGCAGCTGGGACTTCACCTTGCTGAAAGCCACTATTGCTCTTCATAGAACTAAAATTCACGACCTCTCTGTAACAGGAGTGCCTTTTTCAGTGAATTACAACATATAATGAGGTTTGCAGGAAACAGATTGTTGAGTAGCTCATACCAAAGGAAGCCAAAGCTTCCTATTTATGGCATGACAAGATCAATAATTTACAGCATTACAGGCAAATTTGTCGTGGCAAATGGCTTCAGCCCATGAGGTACAAGCTGAAATCCATAATCATAGAATCATAGAATGGTAAGGTTGGAAGTGACCTCAAAGATCATCTAGTTCCAACCCCCTGCCATAGGCAGGGACACCTCCCACTAGTACAGGTCACTCAAGGCCTCGTCCAACCTGGCCTTGAACAACTCCAGGGAGGGAGCATCCACAACCTCCCTGGGCAACCTGTTCCAGTGCCTCACCACCCTCACTGTAAAGAACTTCCTCCTAACATCCAGTTTAAATCTCCCCTCTGCCAGTTTAAACCCATTGCCCCTTGTCCTGTCATAATGAAATCACAAAAGTCATAATGGTCTCGTCGAGGCTCTTAGATGACTTGTACAAGTGTGAGAATGTCAGGCTGCTCCCTAGAGAGGACCTGGTATTCCCAACAAAGGGCTAATGCAGATGGAGTTGAGGAAGAGCCAACACATAGGAGCACTCCTTTAGCCTGCTGCCCACTTATGGAGTAGGAATGTCAGACACAGTGTCACTGTCATCCTATCAGCTTAGTGACAGCAGTGTGGCAACACCAACAGTACCACTTCATTTCTGAAAAAGAGGAAGGCTGAATCTTTTTGTAGTGTCTTAAAATCCCTTTAAATCCCTCTAGCCTGAGTACCTTCACAGAACAGTGTTTCCTACCTTCTCTTACGGAGAGATCTTTGTTAATGTTTGAGCAATGAAGAAAACAGCAGCTGTTAACATTGTTTCCCCCTCAAGGCAGATTGTCCTCAGGTAAAACAAATCACAATTAAGGTACCAGCAAGGTCAGTAATATTAGACGATCCATATCCTCATAATGCAGATATTTCCTTCCACGTCTGTCACCAGCATCAAATCCCCAACTGCAGCAAGATAATTGGCAGCCTCCTTCTAGGGGAAAGACAAAATAGCTTCTGCTGCCACCAAAATCAGCCTGGATTTTGTTTGTGTAAGTGCTGGAGCCTGGGGGTGGTATCGCTCATCTAGCTATATTGCTGGGGAGTCACGTATCAAGGGCAGGCTTCTGAAGCAGCTTCTGTCTCCCTCCTATTTACTGCTCCTTTAATTACAAACCAGATGTCAGGGGAAGATTTAAAAGTCAACTTTTATTTGAAATTCTGAAGTATAAAAAAACTCAACCACCACTTTTTTTTTTTTTTTTTTNTAAATTTTTTTTTTTTTTTTTTTTTTTTTTTTTTTTTTTTTTTTTTTTTTTGTGGTAGGGAAGGGAAACATGAAGGAGAGAAATGTTCTTTAATCCTTTTCTTATACTTATTTTCTATTTTATTTTTAATTCTTATTTTTTTTAAAGTTGTGGTCATTTCTTCTTTTATTAAGTAGCCAAAAACATTTCTCTTTTTCTTTCTCCCTCAGCCCCCAGAAAAGATTTTAGGCTTTCCTCTGAGAACTAGACCTCACCCAAGACCTTCTCCCAGCAGTCAGGATTGCTCTCATACATTCCTCTAACTGTTTATGCCCCAAGATGGTTCAAAACATCAAATGCAGTTTCCCCTTTGCTCAACAACATTTTATTTGGGACCATGTTACACCTCTTCTCCAGTAGCCATGCAGACTCCCAGGTTTCAGACAAGAAGCCAACCTCCAGGGTGTACTGGAGACACAGCTGGGGCTGGAAGCAATAGGATTCCTAACTCACAACTGGAGATCATGGTCCCTGGGTGGTGCATGGGCATTGGGACAGAGAAGGACCTGAATAACAAGCTGCTGGTGCAATCAGATGGAGCATCCTCCAGAAGGCACCAGGAGCTCTCTGCTCCAACAGGAGAAGTTTTCTAGTGGAACTTGAAGTCTGTCTTCACTTTGGAAGTCCTGAGGAGGTTGATACAGCCATCATTGAGTTTGATTGCTGAATCTTGACAAGGTTTGAATGGGTCTCACAGGTTTATTTTAGCAGCAGAGGGTAGAAGTTTCTTCACACAAAGCAGGAAGCTTCTGCCAAAAGGGAGGCAGAGTAACACCACACCACTCTTGTTTCCATTCCCTACACAGACTTGCATTCAACTTTGACCAGAAAGGAAGGAAAGCTCTGAAGGCATAAGAAGAACAGTGTCATCTTGTTCTCACTCCTACCAGTTCCACAGCGGTGTCCATGTCCTTTCTGCTCACCAGCCACTGCATTTTTCCACTAGAAGTTTGATTTTCTATTTAATGTGGGATTAACCCTGTGGTTAATCTAAGGTGATCTAAGCATGACTCTCATACACAAGTGGACAATATGCTTGATCAAGTGTAACCTGATTTTATCAGACTGTAGGGAACCTGGTCTGAAGCAATAACATCATTCAGTTTCTTGCTTAGGAAAGCTCTGACCTTAAATAAAGTTCTCCTGTTGTGTGATGTGCAGATGGGTCAAGTGATGCACTCTCAACTACATGATGGAACTAATGGAATTTAATAAGTCTGTGGGAAAGCATCCAGCAGATTTCCACAGAATTTGGGAATGTGTGTGCACAAAATCGTTAAATATGCTCATAAGTTATCTGAATTTTCCAATTATAAAATTTGAGCAAGGAATAAAAGCTGAAAGCAAGAAAACAAACCCAGAAATCTCACAAGCTGTGAGAGTCAAGTGTAATGTCAGCCACCAGGGTTGAACTCACTTGTGAACATGGGCAGGGAGGGGAAATGATCTCCAGCAACCCTGCAGGTATGAGCCAGATCACTGGGAGCCAGCACTGGGGCAAGGGTAGCCTGGAGATGATAATATGGTTATTGAGATGAATGAATCATGAGGTGGTTGCAACAGTTTCAATCCCGAGATACTTTTGCCAATGTTTTAGTTAAAGATCCAGCTGCAGCAAGGCCGACAGCGGGGCGATGGGTTCTGCTGTTTTGGGTCCCACCTCAGAAACTGGTAATAAAATGGAGGCAGACGGAGAAGGCTACAGGAAGGTTGTGCAGCACAAGTGTGCTGTGGAGCATGGGGCAGACAGACTCTCACCGAAGCATAGGGGAGAGCTGAAAAGTGCAGGAGAGCGAGCAGCGGGTGGGGCAGTGGAGTAGTGATCCCGCCTCTGCGACTTTGGGAGGGAAGATGCTAAGCTAGACTCCTAGGCCTCCCATGACCTGTGGGGTCATCTCAGAGCACTATACCGAGAGCTTGGGGAAACTCCCTAATGCAGCTCCAGCCTACAGCTTTTACTGGAAAAACGTTTGGAGTCTCAGTAAATGCAGTCAGGGTACCTGCTTCAAACTAGCACTTCACCTCCTGCTACTCCTATGCAGGAAAAGGCATTGTTGGGTTCCTCACCCTTTAGGGCAGAAGCTTAGATGGACTTTTCTACCACTGACTGCTTTTGCAACATGACAAAGCAAATGAAACATTAATGCAAACTTTGTTTACAAGAAGAAACTGAAAAAAAAAAACTATTTAGGTATCACTTGGAGGAACAGTAAAAAACAGTGGCTCTGAACCGCAGATGCAGTGTTCGGTGAGGAATGTACCTGGGATATCCTAGTTACAAAGCTGGGATATCCTAGTTACAAAGGCCAACCCAAATATTGGATAAAAATCATGCAGCCTGTCAGTGGAGTGACCTAACTGCGCTGCAGCATGGCTTATTGGCCTCAGTGACACTGGTTTATACTAACAAAGAGTGATGTCTAGCTTACAGAGTCTATAATCTAATCTAAAATTCAGTGCGACCATAAAAATGGAGGAAAATAGGAGAGGAGAGTAATGTAAAACACGATTAAGACTTTGCTAAGCAAATATAATCAGAGCACTTACACAGACAAGTGGCCGAGCATTTGGCGCAGGTGGGGCAAGTCCTATTCTTGCACGAAGGCTTCAGATCTTTCTTGCCACTTCTGGAAAGTCCCCTGATCTCTCTTTCTTCTGGTGCTCTCTAATGCCTCTTGCTAGGGGATGCTCCCGAGACGGTGAGTCCGACCGTCCTACCGTGGCGAGGGCATGCCTGTCCCTGGGCAAAGGATGAAGAGAGACTATTCATTTTCCATGGCACGCCATCTTGTGTATACCTCCAGCAGTAGGTCTGCGGGCGGGACCGCACTGTCCTGCCTCCAAAACTGGTCTCGGATAAGCGAGTGAGCAAACAGGGGGTGCGGGTAACGCGCGGCGGGGCCGGAGGGGCTGCTGGCAACCCACCGCGAGTGCGCTTCGTTCCCCGCCGGAACATCGGCACTTCGGCAAAGGCGGCGAGCGCTCCGCGGGCACAGCCACTGCCTCGCTTCGGGATGCGCCCGCTGTCGCAGCACTCACGGCACCGTGGGCAGGCCAGGGCTTACGTCGGGGCGCTGTAGGGAGCAGGTTTTGGTGCTTTCGCAGCTTGTTGCACCACGACTCAGTTTTACCCCCACGGGGCTCGGGAGGCTGCTCGTGGGTGAAGCTGCCAGCGGAACGCAGCCGCAGCCACAGCCACTGCACAGACCAGTGATTTAGCACTCTGAGCGGCCGTGGCAGTTTTGTTCTTGCCTTGGGAGCTCAGCTCAGTGCGATATCTTTCTGGCTACCTGCGGGAAAACCCTTGATGTGGCAGTGCTGAAGGACGGAACTGGCTCTCAGCTGTCTCTTCAGAGGAAAGACAGGCAGGGCGGCCCGGCGCAGACCCAGCGAGGGATGAACGATCCGGGCAGAAACACGAGAGATACTCCTGCCGGAATCCTGCCTGGCCGCTCAGCTGAGGGGATGCGGCCGTTCTCCGGCCCGCGGTGTCTCTCGTCTGGGACACATGCTCCGGGTCCCACAGCTTACTCAGTCTCTCCGGGCACCGTTTTCCCTGTTCTGCGCTGCGGGCTGCCCTCCCGCCGTCACCTACCCGTCCTCGCAGCCCCATTTCTCCCGCCTCGGCAGCGGGGACCCCTCGCCCGGCCGCCGCCACCGCCCCCCGCCGTCGCNGTGCCGCAGCCGCTTGCCCCGCGACGTGGCCCCCCGGCGGCGGCTGCGGCGGCCCCGGTCTTGCCCCCCTAGAGGGGCCGGCCGCCTGGGGGGCGACGGGGCCCTGCAGCGCCGCGGGGCCGCGAGCGGCTCTCTTCGAGCGGTGCCTCAGTTCCCCCGCCTCCGCCGAGTCCTTCCCCCTGGCCGCCTCCTTCCCGCCCGCCGAGAAGCTGCTGCTGCAGCCCCACACACCGTTGCCAGGCCCTCCGCCGCCGCCGCCGCCCGCACTGAAGCGGCCGTCGCGATCCAAGGCGACTGCCAAGAAGGCCAAGGCCACGCGGAAGCTGAGCTTCGCCGACGAAGTGACCACCTCGCCCGTGCTGGGGCTGCGCATCAAGGAGGAGGGGCCCGAGGCCCGGTCGGGGCCGCCGACGGGTCGCACGCCGCTGGGAGAGTTCATCTGCCAGCTGTGCAAGGAGCAGTACGCGGACCCGCTGGCGCTGGCTCAGCACCGCTGCTCTCGCATCGTGCGCGTCGAGTATCGCTGCCCTGAGTGCCACAAGATCTTCAGTTGCCCCGCCAACCTGGCCTCGCACCGCCGCTGGCACAAGCCGCGACCTGGTCCCAGCGCCGACGGCACCGCCGCCGCTCCACCGGGCAAAGAGAACAGCCCCGAGCGGCGGCCACGCGGCCCCGTCGCGCCCCAATCCCAGCCGNGAAGAGCGTCGCCCGGCCGCCGCCACCGCCCCCCGCCGTCGCCAGCGCCAGCCCTAACTTCTCATTGGCCGCCGCCGCCGGAGGGAGGATGACGCCCGGGCCGGAGCGGGCGCCGGGGGTATAAAGGCCGGGCGGGCCAGTGCCACCGTGCTAGCATCGCCTGTCATGCCGCGCGGTTTCCTCGTCAAGCGCAGCCGGCGCCTCGGCGGCTCGTACCGGGCGCGCCCGCGGGACCCAGAGCGGGATCTGCCACGCGCTCCGCCGCCGCCCTCACCGCCCGCCGCCGGGGACAGCCCTGTCGCCAGGCTGGGGGCGGAGGAGGAGGAGGAGGGCGAGGAGGAGGAGGGTGCCGCAGCCGCTTGCCCCGCGACGTGGCCCCCCGGCGGCGGCTGCGGCGGCCCCGGTCTTGCCCCCCTAGAGGGGCCGGCCGCCTGGGGGGCGACGGGGCCCTGCAGCGCCGCGGGGCCGCGAGCGGCTCTCTTCGAGCGGTGCCTCAGTTCCCCCGCCTCCGCCGAGTCCTTCCCCCTGGCCGCCTCCTTCCCGCCCGCCGAGAAGCTGCTGCTGCAGCCCCACACACCGTTGCCAGGCCCTCCGCCGCCGCCGCCGCCCGCACTGAAGCGGCCGTCGCGATCCAAGGCGACTGCCAAGAAGGCCAAGGCCACGCGGAAGCTGAGCTTCGCCGACGAAGTGACCACCTCGCCCGTGCTGGGGCTGCGCATCAAGGAGGAGGGGCCCGAGGCCCGGTCGGGGCCGCCGACGGGTCGCACGCCGCTGGGAGAGTTCATCTGCCAGCTGTGCAAGGAGCAGTACGCGGACCCGCTGGCGCTGGCTCAGCACCGCTGCTCTCGCATCGTGCGCGTCGAGTATCGCTGCCCTGAGTGCCACAAGATCTTCAGTTGCCCCGCCAACCTGGCCTCGCACCGCCGCTGGCACAAGCCGCGACCTGGTCCCAGCGCCGACGGCACCGCCGCCGCTCCACCGGGCAAAGAGAACAGCCCCGAGCGGCGGCCACGCGGCCCCGTCGCGCCCCAATCCCAGCCGCCCCCTCCACCCCGTCAGCACCGGGACAGCGCGGACAGCGCCGGCAGCGTCCCGACACCTCCCGCCTCCGGTCCGGTTCCCGGCGGCGCCCCAGCTGCCAACCCCGGCGGGGAGGCGTTCGCCTGCCCCTGCTGCCAGAAGCGGTTCCGGCGGCAGGCCTACCTCCGCAAGCACCTGGGCACCCACGGGCCGGCTCGGCCTGCCGCCTACAGCCCGTCGGAGCGCGGGCACCTCGCCTTCGCTTGCCATCTCTGCGGCGCTCGCTTCCCCTCGGCGGACATCAGGGACAAGCATCGGCTGTGGCATGCCGTGCGGGAGGAGTTGCTACTGCAGCCGCCGGCCGGGCCCCCCGAGGGCGGCGCGGCAGGCGGTGAGCGGCAGGGCTTCCCCTGCAAGCACTGCCCAGCCACCTTCTTCAGCGCGCCCGGACTGGCGCGGCACGCCAGCAAGTGCCACCCGCCGGAGAGCAGGCAGGTCCTGCTGCTCCAGGTGCCTGTCCGTCCGGGCTGCTAGGGCTGCGGCCGCCCCCGATAGAACCACCTCGGGAGCCCGGGCGAGCCGACCGAGTCCAGCCCATGGTGTAATTCCTACGGTACTCACGGCTACAAAGGCGGAGGAGCCTCCCGTGGACTCCCGGGCCCCTGCCTGTCCTGCCGGTGGGTAGCGAGACTCCTCTGTACCAGCACAGCCGACGGGCGTGCCGCCACTGCCGGGCCCGGCTGGCAGCGTTTGTGCCGAGCCTTGCAAGGGCGAGAGGCGTCGCAGGAGCAGTGGGAGCCGGTGGGCGGCTGGCGGGGGGGTGGGTACGGCCCTGGGCTGGCGGCAGCAGAAAAGCAGCTGGGCCCTGGCTGGCATCCGCTGGGATGCGGGCGATATCAGGGAGCTGGGTGCCAGCCCACTGAAGTACATCCTCTATAGCGACTCTCGAAGTACAGCTGTAAATACAATATTTAAAAAGAGAAATTATTTTTCGTTAGAAAATAATCCAGCTCTGGTGACCTTGTTTTAATAGCCTTAGCCCCCGAGCTTCAACATTTAAGTTATCGTAAGGTGTTTTGTTTGCTGTACTCTGTACTAAGATAGTTGAGAAGGTATATGTTCAAATTAAGTCAGTGTCAAGTCATATAATAGCTAGCAAAGTGTATAGAAAATTAATCGTGCTGTCTGCTTAATAAAAATACGAGGTGTTTTTCTTCTGTAGCTAAGGACGCCTCTCCTGCTCGCTCTGTGTTTCTGTACTCCAGCGACTGTGCATTAGGCACATCGCATGTCTCTGGCAGCTGCCTGGTTCAAAGCCTGTTCCGTTACCACTCGTTCGTGCGACATGGACAATAGCAAGAAGGGCAGCTTGGCCTGTTAGGACGAGCAGCATGCAGCCCTGCCAGCCCTCACATTGTGGGCAAGCAGGAGGTCCCTGTGTGCACCTGGCCTTTTTGGGCAGCCTCTGAACCCTCTGTCTCATGAGCTGTGCTGTTGATATGAGCTCCTCCAAGTCTTGTGAACAACTGAAATTAGAACATTAAAGTGTCTTGGTATGTTGCTGCTTTCCTCCCCTTTAACAGGACCTGCCTTAGCAAAGCAAGCCACAGTCTGTATTCTCTGCCTTTAATTGTGGTCTGGCCAAATGCTTTGAATTAATGTCAAATTTCCCATCCACTTTCATTTCAGCCTCTATTTATTTATTTATTTTATTTATTCTATCTATATTTTCCACACGAGGGTTTGTTTCTATGTGTGATGGCAGATGAGGCCAAAAATAAGGGCAAGTAAATACAATAAAGAATTTAAAACAAAGCTCATACTTTTCTTGAATTCAAGCAGGACAAAGTGGGTCAGCTGGTGATTTCTGAAGAGCAAAACTGATGTCAGCCATAGCCTTTGTTCCACCACTCTCTCTGAAATGAGCATGCAAAATATTTCAATCCTTTTCAATTGGATCCTGCAAAGCAATTATTTCTATACTTTGAAATATTTTGTTACGCACGACAAATGATTCACATATATCATGCTGAAAGCAAGCAATAACTGCTTTAAATGTGCTTCAAAGGCTTCCTTATTTTAGTTCCAGGACCTGGACAAATGAATTAAGACAATATAACCTAAAGCAGCCAAATTTGCTGTCTGTTGAAGGAGGCTGAACTGGCACTTGGTTCTTCTCAAATGTCGGATTTTTAAGTTGGGCGTTTTTCCATCACGCATTGGTAAGGGAGACTTTGGTAAAAATGCCAGCTTACACAATTAAATAAGTTCTCTTCTCCTCTGGAGGAGGTCTCTACTTTCTCCACTTGTGAGTCAAAGACGAAGGGCTCTGGACCACAGAAACCTGATGACTATTAATTGCTCCTACAATTAGCACTTGAACAAGCGGCCTGCAGGAGGGAACATCCTGCGCTTTGTGCTACCTGCAGAGCTCCGTGTACTGTATTTACAACGGCTGGGGAAAAGTTGTCAGTACAGCATTCTTGCCATGGGTCGGGGAAGGGCTCCCAAGACCTTGTGTGTACTTTTTACTACTAAGCGAAGCTGTGTAGTGCACTGAACTCCGTGTGTAATGTACTACCCTTCTATAAATTGAAGGCAGAAGCTAATCACTGAGGTGAATGACTAATATACGAAAGGTGATAAGAATAATTTTATTGCATTATTAAATATCATGTCTTCTCTTCAACCGTTACAAATCTGTAGATACTACATGAATGACAATACATAATTTATCTTGTTATTGTTGCCCATATATTTACACATGCAGTTAGTACAGATGCCATGCTCCATTTTGTTAACAGTATTTTTGTTGTTTGTCAGACGCAAAATGTGAGCATTTCATCTTCTGTAGGAAAACATCTCTGGGAGGGTGGAATGCTGCACTGATCTGCACTCATAGGGTGGGAATTGTCAGCATTTCAGGCCAGGCTCCCGGAGCACATTCCTTTTTCTTCCCTAGTACCCATCATCAGAGCAATGAATTTCTATCAGGAAAGTGGTTGGTTGGGTTTTTGTGGGGTGGTTTTTTTTTGTTTGCTTTGTGGTTCTTTTTTTTTTTTTTTGCTGTTTTGTTTTTAAAATGGTTTGTTTTTTTTTTTTTTAAAAAAAAAAAAGGTAAAACAATGCTTTTAGTGTGAGAAACAAGAATAGACAGCTAGACCCAGCAGCCCGGTGATGAAGGCTAAAAATAATGAAATGCGGTGGCATTTACTGTTGTTACCACTTGGAAAAGCAAACATGATAAAAATATTTCGAAGCCAAGCATAAGTAGTGTTTCAGTACAGTTGATTTGTTTGGGGTTTTTTTTTCTTTTTTTTTTTTTTCTGGCATAGATTATGGCATCACTTGCACAGTTATGAAATGATAAGTTGCTTTGTGAAAAAAGGAATTGGTGCTAGGAGTAAGTTATTTCGTTTGGACTCCGTAATGCTTGAAAGGCCGTTGAACTATTTTATTCTTAACATAAATAATCTGTACACATCCTGTGCATTAACATTGTGACATCTGACAAAGACTTTACAAATGCAATTTCAATTTAAAATTGTACATTCATTTTCAAATTGTACATAACTTCTTTCTTTGTTACAGAGAAAATTGCAATGGGGCACAATAAATATAGTGTAATCAAATGGCAGTCTCCAATTCCATATATGACTCGAGATCAACCAGACTCAAAGATAACTACTGTTAAGATATTGTAATCATCCAGGAAGGTAAAAGGTGCATAGGGACAAACTGCACTGGAAAAAATAAAAGAGGAAAAAAAAAGAAAAAGAAAAAAAAGAAAACAAAAGAAAACAAAATGGCCACTTGGAGATTGATAAAAATCCAACAGCTAAAATATTAAAGTAAAATTCCAGTGTCACTTTAAAATAAACATAGAAAAAGAGGGTATGCAGGGGACAGGCACACACACATTAGAGACATTATCCTTCAACAGAAAGCGGCGAGTTGCTGCGGGAAGGGTGGCTGCTGATTGCTGTGCACTAGAAAGCTGCAGGCATCTCGCCACTTAGGACTTGTTGGCAGAGCCAGAGGAGCGGCGCAGTTTCATGGACATACGGCTCTTGCTAGTCCGAGGAGACATTGGAGAGGCTAAGTCTGTTCCATCCCCCTGTGCTGTTGCTGCTGTTGGAGTTTCTCCCGGCTGAGTCTCTGGGCAGAAGCCTGCAGAGGACAGCAAGAACCAGATGGGTCAGTGCCACCTTCCTCATTAACGGTGTGGGGTCTACTCACAAGGGGCAGAGAGGAATTTCAATGTTGCAGTTTCTCCCACAGCATCCTAGTCTTTTACCAGCTGTGGGTGACAGTACTGAACGTGGAGCTAGCCACTGTCACAAGTCCACCTCTAGAGAAAGAGACTGGCAGAAACTACTGAGCTATGGAACTGCAGAACCCCCATGCTCTCAGTAACTGAGGCAGCACTGAAGTGGGCCATATTCTACTAATCAGGAGAACGCACACCTCCAAGTCCCTTACAGGGATTGGGAGTTATTTGAACCACAACCCAGAATAATCGGCTCTTTAAAGAAAGATGAAGGTTAACAGCTTGTTGCACATGAAGGGAGCTCTAGGAATGCAGCTGAAGAGGTGGAGTGAGTAAAGGGCCAAATGGGAGAGAAAACATCTTCTCCCACCCCGACTTTAGTCGGTGCTTCAAAATCCAAACTCCTATAGGGCCCACAAGGCAGAAGCTTGAACAGATCATACTAACTGGATGCATTATGTGTTAACATTTCTTTGTAAAAGGAACAAGATGAATTTGAGATAACGGTTTGTAGTTCATTAGCCCAGAGCCACCCTCCAGTGGGCCTTGAGTCCTCACTGCAAGAGTACAAGGCTCTTCCTTACAAACAGCTCACTTCCAAATCTTCCATAAAGATACAGAAGGAAAAGGAGAGAATATGAAACAAAAATCTCCTTCCCATGTATAGAAAATTAATGCTACGAACTCAAACCCACAAAAACCAAATTGCATTTTAATTAGCTGTTTACAGAGACTGACAGCCTGATTGAACTTGGCTACCTCAGTTGCCACTGATCACTTCTGACCTGTATATATTATGGGCAGAAGCTTAGTCCCGCAGAATTCAATGGGAAAACCCCTGCTGACTTCAGTAAGCCAGAAATCACTTGCTATTTCTTCCACATCATGCTATTACTGGTAATTCTTTAAAATAATAATGCAATAATCAGAACCAAAGACCTCTCTCCTTCTATATCCATTTCTATATATAAGGGGTGCAAAACCCATTTAAATTTGATTATTTATTTTGAAAGATTTCTGTAAAAATCAAATGAGGTCATCAGGTAAGAAATCTAAAAGGACATTTAAAACATACTGTCATAACCCTCTGATTTAGTGACTTGTCTGTCTTCCTTGCCTGGTCCATCACCTGCCTGCTCCAGGGGGACGGCACAGTACTTCCTTTTTCAAACTGACGCGACCCGTCGAAGTGACAGGGAGGAGAAAGGGCTGTTATTTGTTCCCCAGTTGGTGACAGTAATTCTGTTCATGAACTAGGTACTGCATTGCCAAACAATCTGGAAAAGCATGATAATGCCTGACTCACTGTGCCTTACAGAAAGAGGCAGGCAGGGAAACATGCACTCTCATTTTCTGAAATTCTATCTTGTTCTAATTTTACAAGGAATTAAAGCATTGCAAATGGTGGAAGTTAGAGAACAGAAAATAACCATCGTTGTTTTGCACAGCATACCATTCACAGCTAGCGTGAAAGACCTTCCGTTTCAAGCCTTTGCCCTTTACCTTGATGTGGCCAATGCTTTCTAGTGGAGGTTTTGGAAGGAGAAGAAATATCACAGCATTTCTTTCTTTGTTGAGAATGAAGAAGTGATGAGGAAGGAGGAGTGGAAAGAAGTGAGGAAGGGAGAGGAGAAAAGATAAAAGATAACAGGCGTGAGACATGAGACACGAACCGCAGAGATTGAAGGGTATTAACAGATGAGCACAGAAAACGGAGTCTCGAATTTCATTATGCAATTGTTGCTCATGCTATAGGTTAAAGAGAGTGATGAGTTAGTTATGTGCAATGAAGCAACAGCTCTGAAATCTGGCATCATACTTACCAACTAAGCATTACAAGAAAAAAAAAAAAGGAAGAGAAAGAGAAAGAAAAGAATTCTATAACATTATCCAGATCCAGCAACCTTATTCATAGCAACTGAGATGCATCTTAAACATTGTCTGAAATGCTTCAAGTCTGTGAAAACAGTTAAATACACACATACACACAACTGAGAAGGAAAACCAAATGGCAACTTGATATATAGCTTCTGCTCCCCAGCTGTTTCACAGTATTAGGTATGCTAAAATTATTGCCAGCCTCGATGTGAGACTCCTGAAATCAACATAAACAAACAACCCCAGAGTATTTAAAGCAAGTTAGTCTGTGCCAAAGGGTCAAACCCAAGTGCAAAAATTTTATCATGGGTTGGATAAAGAAAACATTAAAAGCTCCCCATTATTTCCCCAGTTATTACTCTGGTTGTATCTTAACATCTTTGTTTCCAATTCTTGCAGACAGGAGCACAGATTCACATGGAATCATCTCCACCCTCCCCATCCCACCCTTTTTTTTTCCCCCAAAGAACTGATTTAGAGTATTGAAGAACAGAAGCCATTTAAAATGATTTTCACATCTGAATGTATCACACCAGAAGAGTGAAGAATAATGGCAGTTTAAATATATCTAAAGTCTGACAACAATCAACCAACTGATTAGTAACTAAGTTTCTTTGTGTTTTAGGTGAGCAATATATATCTATCTATACATACACAGGCACATACACAGATGTAGATACTAAACATAGTACATAGAAATTTTGCAGTTTCTTTCTCCTTCAGAGTTTTAAGATCTTCAGTGTAAAAAGTTATTATCTTTGTCTCTCTACATAATGAAATTACTTAGTTATCCAAAATACATTTTAAAAAATAGGGTTAAATAGGAAAGCTTTATTCATAATTGACCTACAATTATAAAGTTCTATAAAATAACCAAAATAGATGTCTTAAGATTTTTAAGATGTTGAAAAATGTCAGGAAATAATCAATATTTTTCAGCTTTTAGGCTTGAGAAGCAACAAATATCATAGCCTGATGAGCTATGATATTTTGGGGCATAATGTAAAGCCATTTCCATTGTTTCTCAATGAGGATGTGGATCAGCAAAGCTGAAATGTGACATTTTCACACTTGATTTGAAAATCCTAGGATATTCTAATAATAGTATGTTAGTTATTTGACTCAGACATCAACTATTTAAATGTATAATGGAATCCTAACTACATACTTAGTGGGGTGAAGTGGAGGAATCTGAGAGGTATCATAACATACATACTACCATGACTCATCTCGTTCATTAGTTCTGACTTTGAAAGAGGTGAAAAATTCACTGAGCAGAAGCCTGACAGGGTGCTGCAGGGTAAGACTACTCTCAGTGCTTCTGGCTTTATCATATCTTGTCTGGATCAACATTTCCCTGAGTGTCATTTCTGAGAATGACCACAGAGGAAAATGCAATTTGTGCATGCTGGTAAATTTTTATGGTCTTTTAAGATATTTCAGCACACCTCAACTAATCTCCAGGGACAAGGCAAATAATTTTTGTACAGCTTGCTCCCTTTGTTGCTCTTAAGATTCCACTCCAAATCTGTCCAGCTTGTCCATCATGCCCAGTGGAGCCTTGCTACAGTCCACTCAATTAAGTGTCTCACTAATTTTAGGGAAATGAGGAAAGGAAGTGAAAAGCAGATGCAGAAAGACAGACTGCAAAAACAGTTGCAAAGCAAGGTTGAGAAGGTGAGGAAAACATGGTCTAAAATCCTGGGAGGACTGGAACTAGGTATGAGTGAAAGAACTAAGAGACAGACATGAGAAATAACACACACACAAAAAAAAAGTTTATGTCAGAAGGGAGGCAGAGCCCAAGTTCATTGAGAGTGCTCTTCAGAACCTGTCTGGAAATGTAAGTGTTGGGTAAAACTCTTCCACTCTGTCAACCAGCATTTGTGAAGCCCTCTGGCAAAGTTCCCAATCTTTCCAGTGCTGCTTAGACCTTTCTATGATGAGAAAAGCACCACAATTCTCATGTGTGAAGGGGTGCTACAGGGCCAAAAAGATTCTCAGGTGAAAGCTACACATTAGAAGAGCAGGTCAAGCAAGCAGCAGGAGAGATTAAGACACAGGCTGTTGCATTTTACCTCTACATTTCCCTGCTTCCCTGCCTGTGTGATGGCATCCCCACTTTCTCTGAGAGTGGGGCAGCAGAACTGTTCTGAACACAGGCTTAAAAATGTAGGAGTGATTATTGAGATCAAAAAGTTTGATGCTTTTATCACAAGAAGAATACTTTGACTGATGTAGAGAGGGCTCTTTGTTATCTGATTTGATGTACTGAGGTCCTACTTTGGGGGGGAGGAGGGGAGAAGATGGAGAAAAAACAAACTCAAGACATCTCTAAGTTTCAAAGCTCAGAATCTTAGCATCATGGAGTCAATAAGCCCTTCAATATCATTGAGTTTACCATTGACAGTGCCCTCAGACTACTCTAGTGTTAGAGAAATTTGGCTTACTCAATAGCTGCATGCAATAGCATGAAAAATAGAGAGGCAACTGAATTATATTCTGTGATTAAGTGCAGATAAATCTCTATTTTTTAAAAGTGTACACACAGACTACTGTAGTGATGCTATTAACCATGGGAAGGTTGACTTGTGAGCTATTTCGACAGGGCAAACTAAGTAGATAAAACAAAGCAGCCACAATCAAATGTATGGAAGAGCAACTGTAAGGAAGAAAACTACCTTTGCTGAGGGCTGAGCCTTTGGTAGAATATGTCAGTCTGAGGAAAGTCTCAGAGTTTGTTACTGTTTGTTACAGAGTTTGTTCTCTTTTTGCTCCAATTCTCACAGCTCAAATGAAAAAAATGGCATGTTGAAATTGGCCAAACAACACTACAACACTTGGTGATGGGCTGTGGCAGCTTCATGAGTTCTACAGATCTTAGAAACTGTATTTTATTAATATTAAATATACACCAACTGTAATCTTGGAGATGGAACAGTTTGCCCAGGGGTGCTGTGGATACCTCCTTCCTGGGAGTGTTCAAGGCCAGGTTGGATGAGGTTTTGAGCAGCCAAGCCTATGGCAGGGAGGTTGTAGATGATCTCTAAGGTCCCTTCCAACCTAAGCTATTTTATGATTAAGAATCAAATTTCTAATAACTAAAAGCTGGAAAAATTTTGTAGTCTCTGGTCAACTATTTTTTATTTTGGAAAAAAACAAACCAAACCCACAGACATATATGAAATAGTGTATAACAAAATAACTGGGATCTATTTTTTGTAGCTGGTCAGAAATTTTCAAGATGACATTTTGTCATCTTGGGGTAATGAATTTGTGTGGATTTATTTCCAGGCAGGACACCAGTACCAATCCTGCATGTAACCCTGGCACAATTCAGAGCTCTATACATATCTTTTAAGGGATCCTGGAAAGTTAGGACTATCTATTTCTTTAATAACACATCTGTTGGACTCTTTCATGGGGTCATGGTCTGTCCTGGTCATGAACTGGAAACGAGTGGTTTCCAGGCTAACCCCGCAACCTGGGGTAATGTTTTTGGCAGATGACTGCAGTGCTAATTTATACCTGCCTTAGGCCTTAGAATTTGCACCCTTCCGAGCCATTGTGGAGGCAGATGATGTGATGCTGCTCCAGGCACTCTGTCCTACAGCTGAGTAACAGAGCCACAGGAGCTCCAGATCAAACAAGGGTCACTCCTCAGGCTGCAAGCAGGACTGTCAAAGGATTTCCAGCTTCCCAGGGCTGAAATGGAATATCAGAGGCAGGCATGTCTGGGGGCACAGTCGACTTGCTAGAGGGCAGGGATGCCATCTAGAGGGACCTGGACAGGCTGGAGAGGTGGGCCCAAGCCAGCCTCAAGAGATTCAACAAGGCCAAGTGTAACATCCTGCACCTGGGTAGGCACAAACCCAAGCACAAATACAGACTGGGTGGTGAATGGCTGAGAGCAGCCCTGAGGGAAAGGACCTGGGGGGTCTNGCCACTAGGTCAGCTCCATTGTGCTGAGCAAGGTCCAGAAGAATGTGAGCCTCATGACAGGACATCATGCTTTGTTGTACATAAACACACACATGCATATATGCAGAAGTGACATACATCACAAGCTCCTACTAATGAGACTCCTACAGAAAATTCTTATATTTGATACAAAGGTTAAGTCTAAAATCAGGCTTCTAAAAATCATCTTTTTCCAGATCATATGAGAGAACCAAGTATGACTACAACAACTTTTAAATACAGGAATTGCCACTGCAGAGCAGTGTTCTCCAACACACCAATCTAGTACAGGAAAACATCTTTGCTTAACTTGAAAGAGTCAGCTAGAGGAAGAGTGACTAGGCAGAACTGATATAAGTGCCCTAGAACATGTACTAGCCATAAAAAGTGTCTGCTGTAGAATATTTATTGAGTGCATTAGGTAGGAAATGTGGCAAGGACTGGTATCCTTGGCTCCTGTTTTAAATGTTTCTAGTTACAGATTCTTCCTATTCATATGTTTCCATACATTAAATTATATCTGTATTTATGTGTGTATTAAATTTATTATACCCATTTATTTAATTTTAAATTACTTTTAATTTTGTTTCTCGTTGGTCTTGACTATCTGCAAAACTACACCACTTAGTACATTTTGAAACTGCACTTCCATTCTAATTATGGTTTATACTTTTAAGCAAAGAAGTCTCAGTCAATGTTTTAATATCTCTGAGTCATATTTTCTGTAGTTCTATGACAACACTCCTAAATTTTAGTATTTATTTCTTCATATTTCTGCAACTGAAACCCAAATTTTAAGGTAACTTGCCAAATTATTCTCACATTTATTTTATTTAGATTTACAGCTTTTCTGCAGAAGAATTTTATCTATTTGTCATTAAAGTTTTCTGAGCAAGGGATTTCAAGTGTTACACATTCTTCTTCTCCTTCTCTCCTATGTTATCACTGCAGGATGTCTTACAACATTGATGAAAGACAGTACAAGGGTACAAAACACACCACTGCCATCCAGTACTACTTGTTCATGCTGAGAAACAAAGGTCAACACAATAAAGTGTTACTCATTCAACAACTGCCTCTATCATTAGTTACCTTAATCCCAGAACCAGTGTTAGTGCTTCATGCAGACCTGAGGTTAGTAAAAGACTAAAACTTTAAGACGACGTAGAGGTCATTTCTCAATCAGTGTGAAATTCTTTTTAGTGTGAACAGGGGAAACGAGGAAAGTTCGCATACAATTTGGTTACAAGCTTAGTGCTCTAGTAAAAGTAAGAGGAACAAAAGGTTTTTTTTGGACACTTTGTCTTACCTTCAGATAAACAGAACTGATATTTAATGATCTAAAAAGAGGGGAAATAAAATAATGAAATAATCATAAGGAGTTCAAGAAATGTCAGAACAGGAAGGCCTTGAGTTACTAATTTTCTTTTACTGATTTTCTCATTAGTAACTGAAAATGCAGTATCCTCTTATAAAACAGGTATTTTACTGAAAAGCAAAACTGACCTTAAAACCAACTTTGCAGCTAATAACCCAGAAATAAATGGATGATTGCAAGGCTCTCAGATTTACAGTTTAAAACCTTTATATTCTGGAAATGTAGTGAGCCTTAAAACTTTATGAGGAAGGTGTGCTTAGATTAAATAACGTATCCACCTGAACTAGTCCTGATGGAGGAGTACCAATGCTTCCATGGAGATTTGACACATGAGAATGTAATAGAATTCACTGTAAAAATACAGGGTCTGGGTGCTGTATTAAAGCAATTTGCCAAATCTTAATGTCAGGCAGAATGAAGATTTAAAGGCGACTTTGCCCAGATTCTCTGATATGTATATAAACTCTTTCCAATTAATGGTTAACTCTTAATGGTGTGCAATGGTCTGAATGTTTAGCCTTTATAAGTAAGGATACTGCATTTCAAGTAAGATTGTATAAAATCAGTTTTTTTACTGTACTTCTTACCTGTCTCTGAGGGCAAATGGTGGTAAGGTGCTGGACAGAAAACTTGAGCAGCAAAATCCTCGAATGTTGTAGGCTCTAGATGATGTTGAACAATTGTTTGCAGGTATCGTGCTCTCTCCTCATAACTGGTTTAGCCAAGAATTAAGGATGAATTTACAACATGTACTGAAACTGCTAAATACCAGTGCCTAGGAATTCAGAATTCTTGTTTTTGTTAAATGCATATCATGTATTTCAGTGACTGTGCACATTTCTTTTCAATTCTTTACGTAACTATGATATCTGAAGCACTGATGCAATATTAACTGTAAGATAAAACATGATTGCTGTAAGCCTCGTGGTCCAACTATCTTTTGTTCATGACTGATGCAAAATTTTCTGCATTTTTTTCCCCCCCAAACAGCAGCCACTAATACTCTTTGAAGCAACTGATTTGCCTGAACCGTGGTCACAATCAAATATAAAAACATTGCTACAGCACGAAAGATAACCTTAGCATTAACGAAGTAAATGATTTTGCACTTTCCCATAACAAACTGCTTCCATAATCCCTAAAAAAATAAACCACCAACATATAGTTAAGATAAATACACAGTGAAATTGTGAGTATTGGGAGAAACACCTCATGAATTGTGCTGTAAAAACAAGCAAGAATATTTGTAAAGAATCTGCAGGACCCTTAAATACTGACTAACAGGGTGTCGGCAGGGCACTGACAGCAAAATGCTGAACCTCTTCCTTTTCCCTGTGTTCTCCCTCTCTGATATTATTGACAAGAGAGTGGTATCTTGAAGTGTTGTTGCTTTTGAAGAACCCTCTCCAGGCTTCTTGTTCCAGCAGGCCTGATTGTGCTGTTAGCACAGAGAGAGCGAGAAAAAGAGAGACTGTTTCTGCTGTTCGTGAAAGCAACTATGGAAATGGCTGTCAAAATGTAGAGCAGCAGGCAGCAACATACAATTATCAAGAAAAACTACCATGCTGACTTTGTGTGGTATAGTTCCTGAACTGGGAAATCAGTTAACCTTTCCTCTCAGAACTTTTAAAGTCCTCCAGCTGGACTCAATACACGTAACAAGGGAGACCTTCTCCAGATATCTCACAGAACCATAAACCCATCAGAAATTTTCACTGGCATTTATGCCTCTGCATACTTTTCTCTTTTTTTCCTTCATATTTTATTAGCAGATAGTGAGATAATTTTCTCCTCACACAGTTCCATTTTCCTAAAAAAGGACCCCAAACAAATCATCATGCTGTGGAGGAATGCACCATGAATCAGTTTCTTGAAAGTTCAGGGTTCTGATTTCAGGTTTGCAGCACTTTTTTTTTTTTTTTTGTGGGGGACAGTGAGGAAACTACTTTTCTGACTTAGTTTCACCACCTGTGAAATGGGGGTAATATGAATTTTGCACACATCTTTTAGCAATCCAAACATAAAAACTGCATTACAAATGATTACAAATGACTAGATGATCTTTGAGGTCCCTTCCAACCTCACAATTCTATGATTCTATGATAAGGGTTTTTAATAACAAGTGTTAAACCATTTAAAATATGTAACAATACTATTTCCAGTAAAAGGACAAGCAACAAAATTCTCAGCCCCAAATTAAAGCTGGACACAACACCCTTCATCTTAGCTTATAAAATTGCACTTCAACCATTACAGAACTTTCCCCACAAAACCTTTTTGCAGTTTTCTGCACAGCAAATTTAAAGTAGATATTGCAACATCTCTAAATATGAAAAAAAAAAAAAAAGTATAGAATCATAGAATGGTAAGGTTGGAAGGGACCTCAAGGATCATCTAGTTCCAACCCCCTGCCATAGCCAGGGACACCTCCCACTAGTACAGCTCACTCAAGGCCTCCTCCAACCTGGCCTTGAACACCTCCAGGGAGGAAGCAGCCACAACCTCCCTGGGCAGCCTGTGCCAGTGCCTCACCACCCTCACTGGAAAGAACTTCCTCCTAACATCCAGTCTAAATCTCCCCTCTGCCAGTTTAAACCCATTGCCCCTTGTCTTGTCATTACAAGACCTCATAAATAGTCCCTCCCCAGCCTTCCTGTAGGCCCCCTTCAGATACTGGAAGGCTACTCTAAGGTCTCCTGGAAGCCTTCTCTTCTCCCAGCTGAAGAGCCCAAACTCTCTCAGCCTGTCCTCACAGGAGAGCATATAGAGAATATATTATCTGAAATGAATATATTATCTGAAATGAATATATTATCTGAAATGAATATATTATCTGAAATGTGTATAGAGAATATATTATCTGAAAACAACTTCTGGTGAATAAAATAATCTTCATTGTATTTCCTTACACCACAACTTGGTCACATAGTGAGACTGGGAAATAATTTTTCCTCTGAAAATCCACGTTCTGAATTCTTTTTGGATCCTGAGACACCTGAACCTTAGCAAAAATCTGTCTGGAGAAGTTATATCAGAAGCACTGGGACAAGAGAAAATATAAAAGTCTCCCATTGTAATGGTTTTTAGGTTAGAGGATAAACACAGTGTTGAGCCTTAACAGAGGAAAGTAATACAGCAGTTTTTAGGAGGCTATGTATAAGTAATAGAGGATGAATCTGATGGTTGAAGTCTAAATAATACTACGTATCTCACAACTTGTTGAAAAGCACTTTTTTCATTGGGGGAGATTCACAGCTGCTGAATTTTCTGCAGTTAATAGAGTCCTTTGATTCACAGCAGTGCCCCTTGCACAAAAAATACTGGCCTTTGTGTATTACCAGAAACTAATTTTCTATTTGGCTGAAAAGGGAAAAATGGGGTTATTGCTTCTCCCTCCTACAGAGCTTTTCATTATGCCTGATGCACTCAACTTCTAAGCTCTTCTGAGAAAAAAAAAATAACTGAAGAGGCAAGAGGTAGAAAAATGAGCTTGTTAGCACATTAGAAGTGAAGTATCTTGGTGGGCCCTAGAAATTCCCAGTGGTGTGTTAACTTATCACTCTATGCATGCTGGCACTGATAGTCTCCCAATTGATCACTCTCTTTTCGCACTGAAGGTACTGCCAGGAAGCAAAGGCTAAAGGCCCACAGGAGAAAAGGCTCCTATCAAAACAAGCTGTTTTTAAAAGTCTTGCTTGAATGGGTAAAATGTTTCATGAAAAAGTAGGGTGGAGACACCTACCTGCTTTCAAAATGCTCTACTTTCAGAGGTCCCTAAAGGAAACCTTTTAGTTTATCCTATTATATCCGAAGCTTATACACAAATAAGACAAAAATGAAGGAAAGTTACTGCTTTGAATGTGACAATTCAATCTAGGTACCTATCTCCTAAACAAATAAAGAAGTCTCAGCACAGATACTGACTGAGAGGATGTTTCCATTACACAGTGGCAAGGACATGCTTCCATCAGTTCTATAAAACTGATTCGAATAAGCACTTAGTATACCCAGAAAAAAGTAATGCAGCTAGTCAGGTTGCTGCTCATCATGGGAATCCACAACACCATCTGTTAAAGATGGAACACTTTATCTGATAAAGATGGAACACTTAACAGCAAAACAAAAAATCTGATGTAAAAAACAAAAAATCTGATGTAAATGCCCAGTCCAAAGCTTGCTGCATTCTACACTAAAAAAAAAAAAAAAAAGACCCACTCACCTCAGAAAAGCTCCTTTTATATATAAAGAAATTGAGGAGCTGAGACTGAGATACTTTTATCTGCTATTCATGTACACTTTCAGAACATTCTACTACACTTTCAGAACACTCTACTATTTTAAGTCTCCAAATTCGTATGCTTCTGTGACTGAGATAACCTAGTTCTATTCTGTTTTTGAATGCAACTATCTGCAAGAGTGACCAGAAACCCATGGTAGTTAATTTCTACATTACTTCTAATAGGCTAGACATTTATTTCTTTAAAATGCTGCTCTCTAGGGAAGAGTTATTAGCACCTAGAAATTGAGTGGTGCACACAAAGTCAATGGCTACTAATAATAGGGCGATGCAAGCTGTATTCTTACTGCCAGTGGATGTTGCCACTGGCATTGGCAATTAAGATGGAATGGGAAGGATGTGCAGACAAACCAATGGAGAAAGACTCTGCACAGGGAGTGAGTTTTCTGCTTCTGAAGTAGGTGCTAACTGGAACAAGTGAGAAAGGATAAAAAGGGTAAGAGATAGAAAGATATACGTTAATTACACAGGGGCTCATCCAAACCTGTCAGCTAAAAACTCACAGATAAATAATCTGCAAAGGGTGTAACAAAAACTCTAATTACTTCATTGTACCTTTTCAGAAGATATTGTTCTAAAAATGCAATCAGTGCAAGAAAAAAATTCTGGAACTGCACATTCATAGATCACTCAGGTTATAGTCACTAACTTTCATTTGCATTACAATCCATTTCACTTGTTCATAGAATCATAGAANCATCTCCAGTTATTTCTACTAATACTGAAAATACTGCACTTTCCATTATTACTGTAAACATGCAGGTGTTTTTGAGACCTGTTGATTTGCACTTGGGAACAAGCACTGAAAGTCTGGCTGTCTGATCATCTAAGAATGCCTACACTCTATATGAAAAAGAACATCTCATGTTTTTACCTAATAGCTCTCCATCGCTGTTGATGGCATCACTTTTATTATTATCTCAAGTTCTGTTTAGATTCCTGTGGCAGAATACATCTACATCTTGCACATTCCTTTTGTATAATCTAAGAAACAACTTTTTAAGTAAGAGCCACTATCTAGAAAATCTGTTACTGCCATATCCTATTTTTCTGGCCTCAACAAAGTTTTATCCCTCCTTATATCTACTCAGAGCACTGCAAGACCACTTTCTGGAAACACTGCCCAGATAAAGCATCCTCATATATTGCCATCAGTCTAGAATGAATGCAGGCTACTTCTTTTAACTTTATAGTCCACAGCTACTTGATCAATTTTATCCAAACCATGCTTTGTTTCCAGTCAGTTAATGCAGGCAGCCACTCTCACCTTGACATTTTTTGACAAGCATTCTTTTTTCCATGTGGCTTCTTATGCCTAACACTAGCTCTCTGCAAGTTGTCCACAAAACAATTTCCTCTCAAACTCTCCACTTTGCTATGATGTTTATTAAAAAAGAAAAAAAAAAGGAAAACACCTTGGAAGTCTGTTGCTGTGTAGACTAGTCATGGTGTCTATTACTGTTTTTGCATCTGCCTTCCTTTGTTCTCCTCAGTTTTATACTTAGCTTTTTTATTTCTGGAGGACAAACATCTGTCTTGTGCTGTAATCTAACTCAGCATACTGAGGCTAGTGTCTATGCTAAGGATAGTGATGTGCCACAAGAATACAGGAATCCAGCTCTCCTCCTTGCATCTTCATCCACCATCCTTTATATGCAAGACAAGTCCCTCACATTGCCATCTCTTTTATCCACAGCTTTGTCTTCCTTCAATTAGGTAAGGAAATGCTTTTGCTACATTTCCCACGTCTTTAGTTGTTCAGTCTTTATTTTTCATTTCCTGCAATTTTAACCATGGAATCTCCACAACATTCCATACTTCCAATTGTTCAGCTTCTTCTACTGCTTCCATCTTTCAAGTCTTTCTATTGAATTAATCTCCTCTTAGGCATTTCCACAGATTTATTGTGTCATTGTGACTACATGTTTTCTTTCTCTTCTTCGCATTCACACTTCTCAGTTTCAGAACTGCATAACATTATTTATTTTGCAGTTAAAGAAGAGTGGATGCACGATTACTGTGTTGTAATAATCCAGGGAACACCAATACTAAATTTCATCAACCTGAGGCTGGAAAAAATGCAGAAAAAAGAAGTTTTAATATGAAGTAAGGTTTCCAAGGCTTTAAGGATATGACACTTCACAATTCTGTGATCCAGCTACTATCAGAACACCTAAGCGGTAAATTCAGAAAAGGGCTGGAGAAAAAAAATCCTAGTGCCTGCTCTGAAGATCATCTGATAACAAATGATTCATAAGCAGAAACTGGAATCCAAGGACTCTCCTCTCCCAGGAAAGTACCATAACCATTAGGCTACAGAGATCAGCATGTACTTTCCCTGTGATTCAGAGGAGATCTTTTATGAAAGGAAGAGCAATTTTGGCACTGAACGGAGCGTGCCTGATTACAAAATGTCCTCAGCCCCAATGGTTAGAACAGTTTTGTAAGAGGCAGGAGATATGGCCTGAGAACTGGACAGCACTCTCTCATTTCCTGGCTGCCTGACATAACTAGGGTGTTAACCTCCTGTTGCACTTGATTGTATATACCTTCAAAACTCTTACACTGGTGCTTTGCAGGTCAGATGAGCAATATCTACCTACTCGTTGGATAAAGAGAGGCATGAACTGGGCATTTAGTTACTCAGAATAAACAATGCCTTAGGCAGCTCTAGTGTATGCTGAAGGGAGCAGATCTCCAGAGAAAAGAGGTAGTGAAAGCCTCAGATACCTGTGAACTTCAGAGGCATTTAAGAACTACGCATCTGCTGTGTGGAGATTTTTATGACCTGTATTTTAGACTCATGGGTCAGATCAATGGACTAGTTCCATAAGTCTTGAGAGTGTTTAGACATAGAATAAGAAGATAAAAAAGAATGTTTCATCAAGACATGTTTCTTCAGCAGCTTCTGGAGGGAAGGATGAATGCTGAGGACCCTCCTCAATGAAGAAACTTAAAGGGATGAAGCGATGTACAGTTCATTAATACACTAAAATGGTGTAATATTTGTAATGTTGGATCAGTGTTTAATTTGTTCAACAGAATTTAAAGGCAATGGTTTGTGAAGTCACCAATGGCAGAAATGGTGTCTTTCCAAAAGGCAAAAGAAAATATTTATCACCTCAGATAGCACAATAAAAAGTTATGCCCCAGCTCCCATTTTAGAAGACAACTTCAAAATGATACCTGAATGAATTAAAATACATCAAGATCATTATAGCTCAAGCAACATCCCAGAACTATGAAGTTCCAAGTTGCAAGCTCAACAACACTGCAAGCATTCCTACACCCCTGTTGAGGGGCTGAAGTCCAGTGCTGATAATGTAAGTTGCTTTTTGTAATTTTCCCCCCCCCTTTTGGAAAAGGGGATTCAAAACATGGGCTCTTTGGGGATTTTTTTTTTTCCTGTTACTGTGCCTCTCATTCAGAAAAAATAAAGCAAAAGCAAAATAAGACACTCTGAAAGTTTTATTCACAAATCTTCTCTCCTGATGCTCTGTATTTGTGTGGACACTGGTGTAATATGTTAGAACATAACTGTACACTGGAATATATGATCCAAATACAGACAGCATGTACTACTTCAGAATCTTTGATTACACTGCTAGGTAAAAGAAGAGGTTTTGATGTTTGCCTAGAAATATCTTAGATAGAGAATGCACTTCTAAATAGCAAGATGAACTTTTTCATGTCAAATTACAAATGACTGTCAGAAATACATGTACAGCTGCATCTCTGGCACTTCCAACTGTTAGCAAAATCATCTAAGAAGTCAATATATATTGATATGATTGTAGAAAGTAAGACTTTGTGAGTCGGGCACTTGGAAAATAATTTAGACAGGCAGAAACCAAAGCGTCGCTCTATCCTTAATGGAAAATGAAAATCTTCCATCCAGAAATACTTGCTTGGGGGATCAATGGACAGTTGCAAGAGGTTTTTTTAATTGCATGTAGACACTATTTATAGAAAAGAGATTAATAGTATTTTATGAAAAGCTATGTAAAACGGCACCCTCTTGTTTACTATGTTTGCCCCCACAGCAAACGTGGAAGCACACTCTTCTGTTCTAGAAAAGAACCAAATCTGTAGTACTATCAACATACAAAAGTGCTCCAAGGATTTTAAAGGCCAAGGAAACAAAGAAACAGTGACACACACTAAATAGCATATACTGGTAAGAGATTTTAAGTTTCTCTCTCCCTAGCCTGAAAAAGGTGTGCAAACTCCACATAATTAATTGTTATAGTTTGAGCTACTTAAAGTGGTTAAAGCATCCACTCTAATGGGTAGATTTTCCCCAGCAAAATACAGTTCTTAGCATCAAAACGTGAAAGGAGGTTTGCCTCCCTTAAAAAGCCAACAAGTACAGGTTAGGACCATGGTTTTATTGAAGCTGAAAGGAAAAGCTAGCCATAGCAAAAAACAACATCTAAAGGAAGACAGGACAAAACCCACGCATCAGAGAAGTGGAGTTTTTTTTCTGGGAAATCTCACTCCAAAAGAAGAGATTGTGCAGTGGCTGTCAAACCAGCCGAACTCACACTGAGTCACAGCAATTTGTACTCTTTGTTGGCTCTTAGAATGAAGGATGTGAGTTGGGCTGCTATTGATCCAGTGTTGGAAGCTCTGCAACTAGCTGTGGTTTGTATGTAGGTGGGTGATCAGTATCAACTGGCCACACTGAGAGGAATAGTTAAAGTTCTCTTATGTTCTGAAAAGTGAGTCTGTAGAAGTGGCATCATGGTGCTCTCTATCTATTGTATTTCAGTGATTTCCACATCCAGTTTGCACAGGATACAAATAGATTTTTTTTTTCCCCCCTCGGTTACAATTTCTGTTTACTTAAGTCAGTTTGATATCCTCAAGTCAGCCTGGGTTATTTTCTGTTTCTTAAATACTGACAAAATTGAAAACAGCATATAAACATTTTGCTCCATGCATCTGTTTACACAGCTATGCTGTAAATGAAAGCAGCTTCTGCAAATACAGTTGGGACTTAGCCACAACACTGACAATTCATAAAGCAGAATTCTGTTCATTCTCCTCCTGACGCAATTGATTTAGGTGAGAGAAGAAAAAGAAAAATTACTATGCTTGACACTGCTAAACAGGTGAGATTTTTCTCTCCTGAAAACATTTTCAATACTAGAGACAGCACTTTTGCAGTAAAAAGTAACAATGTATTTTCTTACTGACAAAAATGCAACAGCTCAAAGGAATCAAAATCGTATTTTAGAAGTAGACTTCTATGTTGCATTTTATGTAAACATTTTAAAACGGTGTAAGATACTCAGTGTTAATTGTCCAAAATCACTAATTTTAAGAAGCAATGCATATATGACAAGCTATTAATTCATGTAGATATCTCATTTAAAAAATGAAAATAAATGTACAAAACAGGTAACAGATTAAGACTGCAGACTTTAAGCAAACATACATAATATCTAACCATCTTTATAATAAAAATCTTCTTCAACACAAGTTGTAACTGCAAAAGGGCTTTCTGAGGCAATTTCTGAGGTGTATTTCTTCATGAGTAAGGGACAAACCTATACAAATTAATCACATCATTCCAGATCTTATAATTTATTTCCAATGCACATCGTTGCATCATTCTTTAAATTAATATAATGAAAACTACTTTTCATTTTTTACACTACTGAAAAGTTTAATGTCTGTGATAAATTAAAAGTTATTGGGCAAACATGTGTTTGCCATTTAGATTTTTTTTTTTTTTTAACTTAAAAGTACTAATCTTACAGCTAAAGGAGATTACTTCCAGTATATCCACCCTTTGGTTAAATGCTTGAAAGTCCTGCAAGGTTAGCATAGGCTACATAAACATGCAGCTACTCAGTGTTTCCAAGTCAATCCTATTGCTTTCTGCCTAGTTTACTAACACATCCTATATTGAAAGGCATTGACTTTATCTGAATTTGTCTAAGAATCTTCATTTTTACTGTGTGAGCATTCTAAAATCGGCTAAATTTCTGCAAGAAGTTGTAAATTGATGCTTACTTTTTCATGAGAAATCTCAAGACATTTAACATTCTGCAACATCATCCTTCTAGGAAAATCCTTGATATACTGATGATCTTTATGTTGTTCCATTGGACCCTACAGCTACCTAAATTCTTCAGTGGTTTTAAGCATCATCTAGGAAGGAAAAGCTGTGATTCATGAGCACAGACAAAGCTGGGCTTTAATCCATTCCTATAACCATATTGCCAAGTCTATATTGTTTACACTGCGTCTCAATTAAGAGACAGGCAGGACACCTGGTACTTCTTTATCTAAGTCCCACGGGCTGCCAGATGACTCAAAATCCATAACAGGTGCTAAGGCAGTGTGAGTGTAGCACCATTAACACAAGCTGGAATTGGATAAAATTTGGGCTATGCTTAACCACTTAAAACACTCAATTATGAAATGAAAAATGTAACCACTCTGCACCGAACTCCACTACAAAAGGCACTTAAAAAGATATGTAGAATTAAAGTGCAAGTGCCATGGATGTAACAAATTTTAATTTTAGTACAGTTTTTATGTAGTTTAATTTCTGGAGAATAAAGTTGGAGCTTTTAAAGATAACCATATAAAATTATATATACTTACTCAGTTGAATGAATTGTAATTCTGATCACCTGCTTATGCAGCAAAAATGACAAACTGATGCTCAAGACTTCTAACAATTTCCAAGTTAAGGGGAAAAAAATATCTGAATTAACAAGACTTAGTGACTTCTCTGTAGAACCCAGAAGTTATTTTAAGGACTTTGGCAAATGAAAGCATCTTATGAAAGGATTTAAAACTCAACAAGACTCAAGTGAAAAACTAGACTGAAAAATCCCACTGCAGCTCTCTTTTCAGCACTTCTTCAGCTGGGGTGTCTGAACTAAGTATTAAGTTTAGACACTGACACAAGACACCTCATGAGAGAAAAAACGAGTATCAGAAATTTTACAGTGGACAATTACTTAAGAACTATCTGTATCTAAATGTGCAGTAATCCAATTAAGTTTCTATTTAATATTTTAATTATCAAGAACACAATATAGTGATTTTATTAGCAGAGTAAGCAGTAACAAAGTACAGTAAACTGTCATTTAAGACAGTGTCATAGTATCTGCGATAAGCAGCATATTGGCTTAAACTAATGCACTATATGCCTCTAGGGAATCACAGGCTCAGAGACTGGGTTTTAACATCAGAATCTATCCATTAATCTTGACTTAAATACAATCTACTCTGCAGTAAGAGGAAGAATGGGCATACAATGAATTATCTGTTTGAAATATAGCAGGAGCAGATGAACACAAACATATCGTAGAAAGTCTCCGGTTTGGTATCATTGATTGCATATTGTTGGTTTTACAAATCCTAAACTGCATTTTAGTATGAAACTAGAAAGATGGTAAGGTCGAATGGCTAGCAGTATCAGAAAGATGAATACCTCAACACAAACAGATTACTCATTAGCTTTACTGGCTGGGTGGTTACAAGACTAATGACAGTATTTACAAATACTACGCTTGCCCATGTTTTAGTAACAGGCTATGCAGGTGAAAACAAAACAGTGAAGCAGAGTGCTGAAGCCCTTATGCAGATTGAACTCCTACTGCAACTTCCGGGCAGGATTTGTCTTACTAATGTATCCAAGACGGGAATGGAGGAACCTATACAGTGTGTCGTGCTGATACCCATTACAGCTGCCACTGCTCCAGGCCCCCTTCAGCAGCAAAGGGTTTGCAGGAGGCAGCAGAGGAGGCACAGAGCCAACAGTTTACTAAGGACACTGCACCAAAAATATGCCTATGAGAGATGATGAGATGCTGCCATCATCCCTTCAGCCCATGAATAATGTGGAACAATACAGGCCAGGGGGAACTGCAGCCCCACATACTAATCTCAGGTTTTGGGAAACAGGTATTTTTTCCCCACTCCAACACTCAGCATTACATCAGTTTTAACTCAAGGAATCAAAAATGACAAGTGTAAAATTACAGAATCAAAACTGGCTCTTTGCTCTCTGCTATTGGCATGAATACTTAAGGCCACTGTTCATACATTCAAATGTTTGCATTTCTATCTTAAATATTTTCTCTGCATATATAGACACATTGATGAAATGACAAGGAAAATGCCTTTCATAAAGCCATTACTACTAACTGTACAATTACATGGTTATGAAATTAGACTAACAATAATATTGTTCAGCTAAAAGACTGCACATACAGACATGTATTAATTTGCCATTCCTCACTACATAGCAACAATGAAAACTTCTCCCATGAGAAATTTTGTCATTAATTCCAAGCTGTACCAATATAGTTTACAACTATTGTTTTTTTTTCTTTTACAGTTGAAAAGAATGTTTTCTCTTTGCTCTGGGTTGCTGCAGCACCTGTATAAGATAACCTACTTAAAAAAAAATCTCTTCAGAGGGCAGTGAAATTGACTTTAAAAACTCACAGACAGCCTTCTTCTATGAAGAAAACAAATATTAATTTTCAGTTACTTCCCCCTTTCTTTATTTTGAAGGGCAATTAGTAAAGCAGCCCCTTTACCCTCCTCCCTAGTGCTGTCAAGCTGTTGAGAGCAGTTTGCAGCACTACAATGGCACTATTGTGAACACAGCCTGGGCTTCCTTCCCACAGAGAGTTAAATGGGCAGTTCCTGCTGCCCATGATTGGTGTCCAGCAAAACAATACTTAAGAGACAGGTTTTATCAGTTCCACGCCAAAGAAGTGAAGCCAGGGAACCCAAGCCTTCATATCATGCTGAACCATATGCCAACCCTGCTGGCCCCAAAGGTTTATCACTGAGAATCAGGATCCATCGTGTCCCCTGTGAAATTTCACTTCACATACCTTCTGTGAAATGCATGGCTTTGCTGAAAAGTGACCTTTTTCCACAATTGGCAAGAACAGATGGAGGCTAACTACAGTTTGGCAAGCAGAAATCAAAAGATTTTCTAATAGCCTGCATTCTTCTATGTATGGGAGGAGAAGCATTCAGAAGGAGAGAGATATATTTGTGACCCGCAGATCTATTCAGGTGCAGTTAATCAGTAATTAAATTATTTTCTCAATGTCTAGAAAGTACATGCAGATTAATTTGATTGGCCTGCCTGTGATGAGGACTCATGCCCTTTGGACCACCATATGGTAACTGGAATTACCAATGTAATACTAACTTTTAATCCTTGCTTTATGTGATTCTGTTTTTCTCTGAAGTATGTGGCTTCATAAAGCTATATACATCCATCCTTTTTTGTTATAATTTTGACCTGTTTAATTAGTGAATATTGTTACATGAAGCACATTCCACCTCCAGCTAGACATTCCCATAAGCTGATGGGTGTTATATAGAACTCCTTTCTTTGGTAACTGAAACACAGACCTTTAGGAGAACAAAGACAACCAATGTACTAGATTCTATTAATCTCCTCTTCTTAAATTTATTTTTTTTTTTGTACCTATCATCTTCTGATCCCTCTGTTGGTACTGGAAAGCATGCCCCAATTGTCTTGATTACTCTATGCAGAATGACGCAGGCACAGTTTGCCAATATCTTATTTGGCTCACCCAAAACCATCACACTCCCTCACAGCCATTACTGTCTGCCAGTTTTGCTTGCTCCAAATGATTCCCCACATTTCTCACCAATTTAAATATCCCAATTGACAGTACACAATAGTATATATTTATTCTTCATATATACACAACTTTTAGTCTTTTAACACACAACTCTTGACTTATATGTTATTAGGGGTGAATTTAAGGGAAGGAAAAGAATTAGTGAAGAATGCTGTGTTTTGCAACGTAAGTACAAAGATTAAATAGAATCATAGAATGGTAAGGTTGGAAGGGACCTCAAAGATCATCTAGTTCCAACCCCCCACCACAGGCAGGGACACCTCCCACTAGTACAGGTCACTCAAGGCCTCCTACACCCTGGCTTTGAACACCTCCAGGGAGGGAGCAGTCACAACCTCTGTGGGCAACCTGTTCCAGTGTCTCACCACCCTCACTGTAAAGAACTGCTTCCTAACATCCAGTCTAAATTTCCTCTCTTCCAGTTTAAACCCATTGCCCCTTGTCCTGTCATTGCAAGACCTTGTCAATAGTCCCTCCCAGCCTTCCTGTAGGCCCCCTTCAGATAGTGGAAGGCTACTCTAAGGTCTCATTGAAGCCTTCTCTTCTCCAGGCTGAAGCTTTAAAACATTTCTTTATTTAAATTTCATAAGCGTCAAGAAAAACTGTATAATCTTCCCTGCTTCTCTTTGCAGACATCTGAGAAATCAAAGAAATCTGCATGAATTTTAACACCTCTTGGGGGCAAGAGTCTTAACATTTTAACAAAGGGCTTTTGTTACCCAAAATGTTTAGTTAATTAATAAGGTTAAGTAGGTATTAACAAACCCCCTGTCACTTTGTGTTATGGACAAGGCAATCAACTCTGCATAAGGCTGCACTAGTTTATCTTTTCCATTCCAGTTTAAGGACTCTTAAGGATATTTAAAACACATTTTTTTATTATAAAAGTGATTGCTCTGCTAACTTCAAGCTTACGACAGACAAACCCAAAGATTTAAGAGATGCAGTAAAAAAGAACTGCCCTCCTTCAAGCTGTCTGTACTAACTGATCCTAATTCACAAGTTCTAGGAAACAGATAAGCACTTCACTGCTTTTTTAGGGTAGCTCATTGACATCCTTTTATTCTAAACCAGAATGCCACTGGCAAAATCCTACCACTTTTACACAGAAATCAGTGGAATCAATACTTCTCCTTCAGAGGAATAAATTCAATTTATGGAAGAATATAGAAGTAAAAGAACCTAGAATTTTCTTAACAGTATAAAAAGATTTGAGTCTCCCCTACAGACTGTATAGAACTCAGCTCTTTGTACGTGCAGTTAGTAGAAAACTGTATTACTAGAGACAATCCATTCTGCTTTTTTACCACTTTCGAGAGAATCTCATGCATTTCATTAGGGAATAATAGCAAGTAATAAATAAAGCTGCACTACTAATAGAACACCAAGTTGGATAGATATATACAATAAATATCTTGTGGGGACTGTCATATTATTACATTTAAACTCAGGTGCTTACATCATACTTCTTTAACAGGTGCCTGTAGCACCCTAGTTTGTATCTGCAGACAGTACGTAAGAGGTATAGAAAGCAGAACTAATTGGGATAGAGAAGGCAGGTTCTGTGAGATTAGAAGCAGGGCAATTACTGAAGAAAATATGGTTATCTGAATATGTACAAACCCAGAACTGCAGGTAAATAAAAGTATGTATGTGTGTTTTGCCAAAAAACTCACAGACTACAAACATGACATTGCACTACATTAAAAATCAGCTTTCAAACTTCACACTCCTCACATAAATGCATGCAATCCACTTGAAATGATGTGCATGTCTACATGAAAATGCAGTAACAGCAGCAGCTTGGTACACACATCTGCAAGTATTTCTCCAGCAGTTGTTTGCAGTGTCCACATGACAAACACTAAGGTAAGAGTTTAAAAACCTATCACAAACGTTGGTTCAATCACTTGTCTCTAGTGGCTAAAATCAAAGGCATTTAAAGTGATGCTTTGGAATTACTCACTGCAAAGCAGTCCTATTCTTTCGACAGGTAACTAATAAATGATGGCTGAGAACAGGCTTGCTCTGCCTCTGAGGTCCAATTGTTACTCAGAACACTGCCTACTTTTGCTCCCTGGTGTTGCATTTTAACTCTAATTGCATGATCAAGCCAATAAATTGGACTCAAGGGACAAAAACCCACTACAAAAGTACCTACCCTGACAAAAAAGAGAGGTTGCAAGAAAATGCACTTCAAACAGAAGTGAGGCAAGATGAGACAAGCGAAGGAGAGGTATCAAGGCTTGAAAGACAGTCATTAATACTGACAGATTACTGTAATTCTGGCTGTCAAGGTGATCGATTTAAGCAGCATATGCCAATCAATACTCTCCTCATTTACTGAGCAGCATTAGATATACAGTTAGGTAAGATGTCCCCCAGACAAGATTTCAAACTGTACTTAATAAACATAAATAGCACAATTTGTGCTTTGGAATCTTAGCTGGGTTTAATTTTGGTCTTTTTTTTTTTTTTTTGTGATTGGGTAAACTTCAGTGTGATGTTATACATTAAAAAGTTACTTTAGATGGTTCTGTTACACAGCATTGTCATCACAGATACGATTCCTTTATGTGAGATCTTTTGAATTGTACTTATTTTCTGTATAAAATGAAATCACTAATCCTGATTTTGAACATTCAGAAATGCAGTAGTTATTTAGGTATTGCCCACGCTGCTTTTTTTGCATGACTGCTTTGCTATTCTAAGCACTTGAGCTATCCATGCTTTACAACAAACTAAAATTTCCTCATATTTCTCCTGGAATTTTCCTTACAACTGTGCCTTAAACAGTGCTCAAATATACTTGTGACAAAGGAAAATACATTAATTGGATGTATTAGTTCGGGGGAAAAACAGCTATTACTTTCACTGCACAGTTACAAGCAGATGCACACACAAATGTTTGTGCACACACAAATGTTTGTGCACACACACGTGCACAACTAAGAGAGATGGAAAACTTTCTTCTTCTGTGTAAATTATCTTATAATGCACAGAGAAGCTATTAGACAAGATTCCTGAAGACTGAAGTATCTGAATAGTCCATTAAAACAATCAGCTACTTATAAATGCCTCGGCAATCTTCAGTTTGTCATGTTATACCACTGTATGCAGGCATCTAATTAATCATGTTTTGAATCATTAAAAGATCAAGTGAGTTGTCAGGAGAACTAAGATTTGGGAGAACAGTAAATCTGAGCAAGTCAAAGCACAGGAAAGACTGAACATCATATTCTCCATCTTATGACTCTTGCTTGAGCTTGGAAAACAATTTTCACTGTTAAGACAGCAATATGCATTTTAGAAACAACTGTTTTCTTCTGGAAAAAACAGCAGGGCTCCTATGATTAACTCATCCACAACTCTTAATTGAACTTGTGTCAGATGAAGTTATGACAGGATGATTCAGGGATGAGAGAAATATTCACAGAAATATTGACATTTCCAATTATTTGTTGTAAAACATATAGACAGAGGAGGACCTAAAAAAACCCCAAAAAAACCCCAAACCAAACCTACTAAATATTCAAACTATCAATGGCTGTTTCTTCTCACCTGTGATGACAGAAATATCAGTAGCAGGTACATTAACCTTAATAAATGTCCTGTATAAAAAAATGTACTTTCAGAAACACTGCAAAGCTTGCTGAGAACCTTGGCACATGTTTATTTAAATAGAATTCTATACCAGAGCATATTAGGAGAGCAATTATAATGGCATGCATTATTCCTTTCACTATACCAAAATTAATTAGTGGCACTGTGCAAAATGAATTCATGACACATATATAAGGAGACAGAGCACTCCTTATGCCTTTTCCATTTAATACACAGTTATCACCTGGTTGCCATCTTCATTTTTTCCCCCACAGATGCTCATGCACCCAATAAGACTTCTAGAATACTTACTTGACTTTAAGGAAAGCAAACTGATATTGCCAGAATCAGTGCTTTCCAGTTTCAACTTCTGGTATTTTGCTGAGCTATGGCTTTTTAATACACAGGAAACTTTCAACAAACAAGTTATTTTATACATAAAGAAGTTTCTGTCTTGTCAGATATCATACAGGGTTAACATCTTCCCTTTCTCTGGAAGACAACTGCCTAAAAAGGTCAGCTACAATACATCAAGTATCAGCTGCTTAGGAATACAACATCAAAAGGAGATGAAGGGATGTAAATTTTCCAGTTTTGATTAACAATAAATGGATTTATCCCATAATTTAGATTAAGATTTAGTCTATAACGTTTTGTAAACTGAATAATTAAAACAGCATTATATTTCTGCTACTTAATCTGTTTCATATGACAAAAAAAAAAAAAAAGAGAGCCAGTTCTGAGCACTAGGTCAAAGATTTCATAGATTACTATAAAAACCAGAAAATTATGCTTTGATATTTATTTGTAAACCAGTCATCTGTATTCCAGGTGTTTTAAAATGTCAACAGCTTTCAGATTTAAAAGATGCTAAATAGGATTTCTTTTTTTTTTTTTTNAAGGTTTTTTTTTTTTTTTTTTTTTTTTTTTTAACATATGAAGAAGCTTCTTTTGGGAGGGGAACACTATGTCAGGCAGCAAGGATGATGTCTGAATTGCACTACCTTGAGTGCAGACAGTTTGGAATAATTGTAAACACTCCAAAGTTTGTGTACAATGTGCCAAAAGCAGGACTAGTTGTTTTGCAACTGGAATTTCACTCCCACAAGCTTTCTAGTATTTTTCCTGCTCTGTGGCAATAATTTTAACAAGCTGGACCACTGGAGCTGCCTAGTATGCCAAGTGAGGAACATTATTTTGATGTACCTCTTGGCATCTGGCTAACATCTTCTGTATATTCAGGAAGTTAAGTAAAATTCTGTATGAAGCCATTCTTTCTATTGTTCAAAATATTTAGTATTGATTCACTTCCCACACATGGTAGATTCTGAATTCAGAATGTGACAAAGTGCTTGCACTGAGATGCAAGCTAGGAGTAAAACTGTTCCTATCGGACTGTCCCTATCAGAAATTGTAATGCAATTTAGTAAATAAAGAACATTTAACAATCCCCAAATATTGTCTTCCTTATTCTACATCACAGTGAAAATGGCTGTCCTCAACATTCCATTCCATTATTACATCTGCACTTCTGAGTTTCAGAAGTCTTCCTAGGATATGTGCAGCTGGAGCACATGCAGGAGATAGGCATGTACTCCTTAAGCCATCAACAGATGAAGGAAGAAGAAACACATCAGCTAGGAGAGGAGAAGGGGGTACTGCTGCTTCAGTAGCAAGACAATACAAGTGTTAGGTGTGTGTACCCTGCTACTGTGTGCATGCAAGCTGCCTGTTGGTGAGGAGGTACCACAACAAGAAAGCCAGGCCACCAAAAGATATTGAGGGACAGTACAATCCTCAAAGGAGAAACTAAAGCAAATTCCACAAATAACACAGAAACTTCAAGGAAAATGGTAACATTATCTTCACACAGCTGCAGCAATGCATATGGCAAGCATCAAGTTAGAGCAGGACACTTGTTGTACACAACTGCTGTCTGCTGATAAATTTAGTGGATTTTCAATTTAAAATGCTACAATATGGAAACCTATTATAGTATTCTAAGCAAAGAATGAAAACAGAGCAGATGAAATCTTTAAAAATCATGAACAAAATCAAACCTTCAAAGCATTTTGTTACCTAAGTTTGCTATTAGAAGTGTCAAAATAATCTCAGAAAGAGGAAGGTGACTGACAGAATACGTCAGTCTCAGAAAGCTACTTCGGCTCGTACAATATGTGCTCTAAGTCAGGACAGACTATAAAAGGGAGATGGGTAGAATTTCCTGTATCCATGCAACCATTATTATACTATTCACAGGTACTACCCATTGCCACATCATGATTAACAGGCTAGTGCAATAAAGTTGCAATCAGGTTGCATGAAGAGGACTGAATGTCCCTGCTGATTGCAAATGACAGCTGTTTTTTTTCAGTCACATCTGCACTTAAAAACTCCGAGGACGGATAAGTCCTCCTGGGATGTAGGAAGGCCAAACTCACTGCCACTTCCTTCACATCCCATATGCAAGTAAATCAATACAGTCCTAGCTTAACTAAGAGTTCACTGTTACTCATTACCACAAAGATCTACAATGTGACATGTCAATATTCCTTGAAATAGATTGGAGACTTACAACTGTCATCAACTCCACGCTGAGTCAAAAGGTGCCCACCAAGTATTGCACAGAGAAAATAAACACACTTCATCATAGAACACTTTGGGTTGGAAGTGACCTCTAAAGGTTAACTAGTCCAACCCCTTCTGCAGTAAGCAGGGATATCCTCAACTAGATTAGGATGCCCAGAGCCCTGTTGAGTCTCACCTTAAGTATCTCCAGGGATATTGTCTCAACGACCTACCAGGGCAGTCTTTTCCAGTGTTCCATCACCCTCACGGTAAAGAATTTGTTCCTAACAACCAATCTAAATCTACTTTTCTCTAATTTGAAACCATTGCAGGCATGGAGATATTAATATGTAGATGCTGGCTTTGAAATTAAACTATTTCTACTGTCTAAAGAAAAGAAGCTAATACAAAGGCTTGAAATGTGTGCTGTTTGACAGAAGTCTCAAATATTCTTGTTACCTTGAGATCCACATTTAACTTAATTTCCACCTATGTATCAAAGTTCTAAATAAGCTAACAGTGATCCTGTATATTAGATATTCATAAGTAAATAAAAAACTAGCTTTGAGCATATCACTTCAGAATTCTCTTTCACTGATCCTGTCCAGGACATGTGAGAAGCCTTGATTACCAGCTTCACTTTTCTAGCAGAATCTCTGCTTTTGGTGTGCCTTCTGAGAAATAGCTTTTGTGTTTCTCTTTTCCTCCCTCTTTGAACCTATTGCTGCACTACTCCGAGCCCTCTTTTTCTTTGCTCCAGCAACACCCCAACACAAGGACAAGCCACTTTGATCAATGAGTTCTGTCTTCTGCAGAAGAGATTAAAGTCAGGCAGGGTCTCCAGAAAAGCGATTTAACCACAGACCACAAAATACTCCTGCCTACATGCCCTGCAGTCCACAGCAATCTTAAAAGCCAGTAGCGAACTGCTACAGCCACAGCTACAATATGATAGAGGAAAAAAATCAGGAGACACTAAAACCAATCCTTGATGTCTTCAATCCCCTACTACTGCAGGAACACAGATTTGAAATCCTGGTTAACAGGCCATGTCCACATTACAGGAAACATCCAACAGCCTTTACCATTCTTGTATAAGAGAAATGCCTGCTTGAACTCAAATGTGGCCAGAAAGCACCAAGAGCATGTATGTCTATGATGTTTTTAATCAAGAGTTTTTTAAAATCACTGAGAGCCAGGCCAAGCTTAGAAGTTCAACAATTTTTTGCTGTTCTCCACTGGCAAGTGGTTGGACCATAGCCTAATTTAAGCCACGAAAATCTGTAGAGTTTTTCTAATTTCATGCCAAGCAAACAGCTTTTAAGTAACTGCTCACATCCCCATTTTAATTTTTGAAGTATTATATAAAGCACTATACATAAGATATACTAAGGCAGGTGGAAAATTAATTTCACCTACTTAACAAAACTGCCCATTAACATCACTGCCCAGTCAACTGGTGCGTCATAATCTTACCATATAACAGGATGAAATCCACCAAGCCATATTACTTAATTAATATTAAACACACATACTGCTTTCCAGTTATCATGCTGACCATATTAGGAGGAAAGTATCAAGATTTTAATGGAGACCACATCATGTCATAAATGACAGGCAGTGCTTTGATGCATGCAAAAAATCACAATTTTGAGAACTGAATTAAAAGTTAATGTGCAATAACACTGCTCTCAGGAACTGGCCAATTCCCAGACATTGAGCTGGTAAGCTGTGTCTAGGCAATTTATTACGACTTCCATCTTCTGTTAAAAAGTCTCAACATACTAATTTGTGGGGGGGTTTTGGTACTGAAAGTTTGCTATTTCAAAGTAAATTGTTTTCCAATTGCTCATCACTATACATCAATATAATGCTGTGCAGCCATCACTTTTCATGGTATAATGATGATAATACATTTCAAATTCTTTGATTAAACCACTTGAGTAATGACAAGAAGCTGGGACCTTTTCAAACATACAAATGCAATGAATCAGCATCAGTCATCTACAGAAATGGCACAAACGTCACTTACGTGATCACATCAAACATCATTCATAGAATCATGGAGTAGTTTGGGTGGGAAGGGACCTCCAAGGGTCATCCAGTGCAACCACTCCTGCAGCATGCAGGAACATACTCAATTACATATAGTTGCTCAGAGCCCTGTCCAATATGATCTGAAATGTTCACCAGGACAGAGCTGCCTCTGCCTCTCTGGGCAACCTTGGGCCAGTGTTTCACAACCCTTATTGTAAACACCCTTATCTGTAAACTCACTTCATGAAATCTAATCCAAAAGTAACGGTATCTTGGGTGGAAATTAAGCAAAGATTTTCTTTTGGATCGAAACTTAAACTGATCTCTCAACTTATGAAATAAAAGAGAAATAAATACTGTTCTTGTATATTTAGCTAACAGGTATGCAACATAATTTAATCTTAAGAAGGGGAGAAGTAAAAGTGACAGACTTACCTTATGTTTTTTAATTTCTGGGTGGTAAACCTATTCTTCCAAGAATGGCCCATTCAAAAATTCACTATTTCAGTTCCAACAACAATGACAAAAAAAGAGATAACCTTTTCTGACATCTTCACAAAGATTCTAACATCATTTTGACAACAATTTTGTATTCTGAGATGAGTAACAAAACGTGTATAACAAAAATGTAACAAATTTCTCACCTTCAAGTAGCATTCATATCCTTCTTAGAACTAGAAAACAAAACTAGATCACATTAACACTGGACAAATACTTAATACCTTTAAGGAAAGAAAGATTATTAGCACCATGACACTACTCTTTTAGAAGGTCTACTCACAAAATGGTCATTAAAATAATTTTGGTAGCACAAAGTGAAAAGGACATATTATAAAGCATCAGAAAGGCAAAATTTTTCCAGCACTGAATCTGTTCTTCACTTAAATAAAGCTGATCTTCATGGGAGTACTCTTCTATGGGTCTGAGGTTCCTAAGGGCATCATCACCACCAAAAGAAAAAGGGCAAAAAGAGAAAGCATTTTCCCCATATTAATCCAGCGGAAATATAAGATGACAGAAAACATGAAGAATGTATCTATAGAACTGTAAGGGAATGCATATGCCTTGGAGACCACTGAAGTGAAAGGATACAAGTTTTGGTACAATGGGATTAATGACTTCAGTGCACGGCTTGCATTTATAGCTGTTGCACGAACCATAATAGGAAGAATTTTTCCATTCACAATAGCACCATCAAAGAGCGGACCAAAAAATGGAACCTGAATAAAAAATTAAAGAAATTCAACATAAAAGTAAGATGTTAGCTATAACAATTAGCAATCAACATTAACAATAGAGCACTCAAACAGATATTTCCCCCCTCCCTCCTCATTGCTAGATAATCAGGCCAGTTATTGTGCTCCATGATGGAGCTTTTCTCTTGTGGAAATATAGAGCCATACAACTGCTTGATATCCTTGGCAACAGATAACACAGCATTTGAAGAAAATTAAAAAAACTATTTGAATACTATGTCTAATCAAGGCTTATTTCCAGCATTTGCTGCCAAAATCCTGGGAACAGTCATGCATCTGATGTTTACGAGGTCAAAAGGCTAGGTGACAATATTGTAGGTGGCAGTAAGCAAGAGGAACAATTACTCAATTTTTAAAATAATATTTTTTCATGGGTTTAGATACAACATGTCCGTAAGGACCAACTCAATGTGCAACTCTTAAAAAATTGCTGGTGGACCAACCCTAACCTTCCACTTTCTTTCTTTTTTTCTTCTACTTGTTTTTTTTGCCTTTTTATGGTATCTATACAAATGGATTGTAAGCCTTTTACAGGAGAAATCTCTGGTAAAAGTTTGACCTTTTTGGATCCTGAGTGCAAAGCCTTATTTGTGAGATCAATAGAAAGCCTTGCTGTTTACTATAGGTAGTAATCAAAAGGTCTACAGAACAGAGAGGTTTTATGCTTTGGCATTACATTTTTCTCTAATTTATCATCATTTTGCAATTTAAAAAAAAACCTCCAAAACCAAAACACATTAAAATTCTACCAAGTGTCTTCATTTCTTGTAGGTGTGAATAAAGTTCTGAAGCTGCCAGCATAAAGCAAGTAAAGAGCAGGGCGTACCCTAAATATTCCTCCTGCTAGGATGAAACCAATGCTGCAAGAGAATTTTGGATCACTGTATTTTTGTCATCAGCCATTTAATATAGTTTTGAGAATACTGAAATCTGATGGAAGGCATTTCTTTTTTCACATACAAGGACCTCTTTTTGGACTAACAACAATCCTCACTTTCATCAGTTTTCTTTTTCCTTCTTAACTTACACACCCCAAATATTACAACTTGTTGTACTTAAAGTATTAAAAGAAATAATATACTTATTCAATAAAACTAGAAGTGACCCAGTAATAACAAGACCATGTACTGGGTTGTCATTTAAAAATCTATGATCGTACAGAAGGAATCCTATTTCTGTCATACCTGTGTCGTGGTAGGCCTAAACAGGCCAAATTAGGCTTGTACATGTCCTTGGCTTGCCCAGGCATGTTTTTCTGCTCTCCCTCCTTCTGTTTTGGGGAGAGCAACCGTGGGAAAAGGGACAAAGAACCTGGAGCCACTAAGTCTGGGGTCTGTGGCCTGCCCAGCAACTGCGGTAAACAAGGTGCACAACGGTTGCCTCGTGCAAGGCTGTGTTCTGCCCAAAAAAGGGTAAAGCAAGCCTATGGCTTCACCCAATATGGCCAAATCTTGGCTAACTGCCATTTGATTGGCTATCTCGTGTCCAAAGGCCCATTAGTCTCAGGCTGTATTGGATAAAAGGAGATGAGCAGGGAGCACAGTGTGTGCTTTTGCCATTACAAGGTGTGTCTGCTATTNGGTATATTATATTAGTGTTTCTAGAAAGAACTTCACTATTTAAAGTATGGAAATTCAAGGCAAGTGACATCATGCAGAAATTATTCAGTACATTCATGACTACCTTTACTCAGCCAGTGTTTGCTACCCTAAACTGCTGTTCACGGCCAGCACAGACGTTTGAGGAGTGGTCACTAGAAATAATGTGTGTTCATATGCCTAAGAACTGAAAGGTCTTGCTTTGCTGAATTAATTTCCAAATTCTTGTGTAGAGTCAAGGAGAAAGTGAAAACCAGCTTTGAGAAGAGGACTATGACATGGGTGGAGAAAGCTGAAGCAGACTACTCAGTCACTACTCAGTCACTACTCAGTCATATCAAATCTAATTAATAAAAAAAGTTTGCCAAGTTAAGATCATCTTAACACTTGACTGATTACACAGAATATTCAAGCTTTGTTTCCAGTTTATGATACTAACAGGTATGTTTGACAGGATCAGACCTTTGCAATTTCAAGGTGCTGATTTTACTGTGCACTGTAATCACTGAGCTCTTCCTCCCACCAACAATGCAACTGTCAATGTTAAAGACACATCACCTTGTTGGATTGATCTATCATACTGAAACCTCAGATTACAAGCAAAATCCAGTTCATATTAAACATGTCAAGGAAATGAAAAAAAACAACACAAAAACCACAACCTTACCTCAGGCTTTTTCATGATCTGGATACTGAACATATGGTTTTTCATAGGATAGATAACTATAAGAACATCACCAAATTCTGTTGGAATTATTCCTCTTCTATAATCTCGAGTATGCTCTGACCAGACAATGTGTACTTCATCATTTCCTAAATGTCTTAGCTGCAAAAGCAGGGATAAAAACTCAGTTGAGATATGTTCTATAGCCATACTGCTATACTAAAAGGACAAAAGAAATGAAAACAAATTAATAAAAGAACCAAATTATTCTAGAGTTCTCTTACAATTTCAATTACAGTATTAGTCCACAGTATTGGTTTGTGCTACAGATTTTTATACACTACTTAAATTAAAAGCTGTGCAAATATCTGTTTTCTACTGAAAGTTAAATTTTATTACCTCAGGAATGCAATGCGATTTAAGCTGTTTTGCTAAAATGCTTTGATTTCATAAAATGCTGACACAGGCAGCAAATGACTCAATTCTAAATGAACTTTTAAATTATATGAACTGTATATATCTGCTTAGAAGTTATGGATTTGAGCAGTCTTTAACCTCATCATTCTGGCCAAATTTCAAACTGGCTACTACAAAGCAGAAAGCTTTAAAAGGAGAATGCCTATTGCATTTTCTGTAGCTCCTAGATTAATTAAATGTTCATTTCTCAAGAAACCTGTATATTGTAAAAATGTCACCCTGCCCCTCAAAACCACAAAATGACTTTTGGTTTGGCTCTGAATGGTCACACAGGTTCCTCAAAAGCCATCCTGTATATTTGGTTGTAATAGTACAATCAGATAAAGGAATATCTTAAATGCTTTGAAATCTCTGCACCAAAGCTCCAAAATGTTCCTTCTGCTAAACATTACCATCTAATAAACAAATGTTAGCATCATGGAGAGGCTTTATGTATATTGTTCAAATACATCCAGATTATTAAATGTGAGTTTCTTTCCAGTAAGGGCTATTACTGAAAAGTCAAGCTTCTGGAATGTCATTTTTCCCTCCTTGTGTGTCACCAGTTGTATCTTAAAATTGTCTTCACCCACAGTTTTCAGTTTGCTTGCAGCTTTAAGTAGATAGAATTTGTCAAACAATCACCTTGTGGTAATAGCACTGTGAACTGCTGTTAACAGGTTACATGCAGATACTCATCTGAGCACTTACAAGAAGTCACTGTAAATAATTTTCTTTATTCATTCTGAGAGCATAACTGCACTTTAATAAATTAAAGCAGAACATATACACAGTCATCAGAGAATTTTCTTTCCAAGTATTCACTTGTTTATACTGCAAAACCTCCTGGAATTCTCTTTGTTTTATCCGAAGGTTTCTACCAGTTGTCAGCAGGAGACTGAGGACAAAGAAAAAAAAAAAAAAAGAAGCTGCCCCTGCTTTGCTCTGTTAGCTTTAAATTGTATCAGACTGAAAAACAGGGTTGCATTTTGAAGAAGAAAAGGATTTTCTTCAGTGCTGGACTGGGCAAAGTGCAGATGGCATCAATACCCCACATCTTGTATGATGTTCCACAAAGCCAGTTCATTTTGCATGGCCCAGATAAGCATCTAATCTAACAACCACTGCAGTTCCTTTGAAGTGAGCTGCTCTTGCCTCTTTTGTAGATGGCTGAATTACTTTGAACCACACTTAGACAGGGATGTGCTGGTGCCAACTGTAAACCCAGCTCAGCAGAAGAATTAGTTCTAACAATATTCACTGTACTGAGTTCTGTTTGACTTGATAAGAATAAAATCAAGCAGCAACCTCAGTGACTGATGTGTAACATGTGAACACCAGCTGCAGAAACCTTGGATGGCACTTAACAGCAATGAATGTCATAGAAGACAACTAACTGTGGGAGTGTTCTGAAAGCCTGAACCTCTCCTACTTCCCTCAATAAAGTGACAGTCTGTTAAAATATGACAATGATAGAAAGGACTGCTGGGTCTGCACTTACATCTAAGTGCTCAGGGAGGATTAGGCTGCCTAACCAAAGAGAAAACAAGAGGCAAATTAGTTGAGACATGAAATCTTGTGAAACATGACCCTAAACTGAAGGATGGTCATCTGTTGCACTGACTGAACTGACTTCAATGACCCCAAACCAAAACTAGAACCACTACACCCATCATTGTACTGCACTGAACTATCTTCTAGGAGAATTAGCTCTCCTTTACTTGGCATCTTTGGGTTCAAAGACAACAAACTCCTGCACAGTCAGAAACAAGGGATGGTGACAGTGTACATGCCAAATAAATGACTTTAAAATCCAAAGCATACAGAACTTAGATAGTTCAGTTTCTTGAGGGTGTTGCTGCCTCAAGTTTGATTTATATTATTTGCTTTATACTCCCATAGATGTGTGAGGATACATTCCAGGCTAAAATCACCAACTTCTTTGGAGTAAAAGGAAAAAGAATCTTAATATTCCAAGGAGTTCCACGTCCTGTCAGGTGTATTTCACCTCATGATTACTACCAAGAATCATTTAGCAAAGATCCAGTGTGAGTAAAGTGTAGAATAACATCTCTATGACACCTAATGGATTGAGAGTCAAAATCAGATGATGCAAGTAGGTGAATGATGGTATAAACCATGAACAGTGGCTTATTACAAGATGTGAAGTACTCAAGATGAAAACTATGATCAGCATCTTGCTTCCATTACAGAAAGTGGAAGACTGACAAAAATAATAGACAAGTGAACCAAGACTGGACATTGCTGATTTCATCTCAATGTTTGGAGACTTAAGTTATTCTGTTCCCTTTCCAACAGTTGATCAGAAGAAGCTCTGACACTAACCATAGCATTCCTTGTTGCTTACTTTGGACGTCCTCACCTTGGTCAGCAAGTAAAGCTTACAAGAAAGACTGAATGGTGGCAACTTGGCCCATCAACAACATATGAATCATGGAAGAGATCTAATACTTAAAACTATCTTGAAAAACTTTCCAAGATCTGCTAAGTCTTTAATAAACCTTTTAGAAAGAATTGCAGGTTTTCTTCACTTTTCAGGTCCCTACTGAGGGACCTTGTAATTGAGCAGTACTCCACAACAAAGCTCTCCTGCAAGCACAGCAGACATTTGGAGAATCCATCATTCACTGTAACTATTACACTTCAAGAGAGCCACAGCTTGATCTCTTTCAACTTTAATCTGGATTCTTTATATCCTTGGAATTGGAAGCATTACAGAATTAATCGTCCTGGACGCAAGTGGGACAAAGATACTAAACCAACTCTGCTCATTGAAATCTAAAGGACAGACAACAGAATGGTTTCCCAAGAAGAATCATAGAATGGTAAGGTTGGAAGGGACCTCAAGGATCATCTAGTTCCAATCCCCTGCCATAGCCAGGGACACCTCCCACTAGTACAGGTTACTCAAGGCCTTGTCCAATTTGGCCTTGAACACCATCAGGGAGGGAGCTTCCACAACCTCCCTGGGGAACCTGTTCCAGTGCCTCACAATCCTCACTGTAAAGAACTTCCTCCTAACATTTAGTCTAAATCTTCCCTCTGCCAGTTCAAACTCATTGCCCCTTGTCTTGTCATTACAAGACCTTGTAAATAGTCCCTCCCCAGCCTTCCTGTAGGCCCCCTTCAGATACTGGAAGGCTACTCTAAGGTCTCCTGGAAGCCTTCTCTTCTCCAGGCTGCAGAGCCCCAACTCTCTCAGCCTGTCCTCATAGCAGAGCTGCTCCAGCCCTCTGAGCATCTTCGTGGCCCTCCTCTGGACCCGCTCCAACAGTTCCATGTCCTTCCTGTGCTGGGGGCTCCAGAACTGCACACAGGACTCCAGATGGGGTCTGACAAGAGCAGAGTAAAGGGGCAGAAGGTGGTGTGGTCCCAGTGTTATCTAACAGAACCAGATTTGGTGCACACAGAACATACATGTGTAGAGACTGAAACCTGTGTCAATAGTTACTCAAAACTCTCTACTAGCTGTGCAAGCTACTACATATTCACGCAGAGCTCCCAACTTCGCCGTTCTAAATTTACAAGTCACAGAATGAACAGAAGAATCCAGAAAGAGGACCAAATTAAAGATGATTTCAGGCCACACGCATATGTGACAGGCACAATGGTTGTGCTATCCATGGTGATCCAGAAAGGTGGCAATGAGAAAGAGATTAAGAGCTTTGTTTTAGTCATTTTAAACCTGAGCTGTCGGGATCAGAGCCCTGAGGAGATGTCAGAGACAAACAGATTTTTTGTAGGCTCGCTTTGAAACTCTACTCCATTAAAACAAATATATAAAAATGACTGACCGTTAGATTACCTGAAATTTCAAATTTAACTCAAAATACTTTAAAATATTCTTACTCTATAGCCATCATCATGTGTCAGCTCTCCTAATACATTTATGTTAACTGAATACAAAAGAAACGTGAAATAAATATAACCAGGAGGGATGATCAAATCTAATTTTGATACATTAGTGTCATATGCTGTACATGTTACAATAGCAGCCAGACTTAATACTAAGCTGCAGGCTATACTGAAATTTCCAAATGGCAGATTGTTCTAAGTGATACCAAGTATAATTGAAGTAATAAACGATAGTAAAAGCAAAGCACACTGTCAGGAAGAATTTAAGTATTTACTTTTTAAAATTAAATGAGTTAGGTTTGGAAAGGCAAGACAAGTGAAATAATGCAGGGCTCAATTTACAGAAAATTCCTTTTATTTATCTGTTGCATTAACCCTTGAACTCTTGCCAAAATTACTGTAATTTCTAATACTCACTTACCTAAAGGAGGGGAAAAGGCCATTATATTTTTTTATAAAGGCTAGCCCCAACTTTTTTCTTCTTCAAAAATGAAAGTGTTCATTATAAAAGAACAGAAGGAGCAGAAACATTTGATGTAATGGCTTACTGCAGCTACTTCTGCCCATTAAATGTAAGCAGCACTGCTGTCTATGGCATATGGACCCTCTAGTTGGATTTTTCACAAAACTTTGTTTCAACAACTGTGGTGTCTTTGGTGGGTTCTTTAAAAAGCAACATGTCTATTTAATTGTAACTAAAAAAAAAAATATTGTACTAATAATCATAGAAGCATTCATGTTGGAAAAGACCCCTGGAATCATCAAGTCCAAACACTCACCCTACTCTATGAAGTTCACCCCCAAACCATATCCCCAAGCACCACATCCAAATGACTTTTAAACATATCCAGGGATGGTGACTCAACCACCTCCTCAGGCAGCCTATTCCAATGCCTGACTGCTCTTTCTGTGGAAAAAAATCCTAATGTGCATTCTAAACCTACCCTGTTGCAATTGCAGGACATTCCCTCTTGTTCTATTACTAATCACCTGTGAGAAAAGACCAGCACCAACCTCTCTACAACATTCTTTCAGGTAGTTTTGAAGAGTGATGAGGTCTCCCCTTAGTCTGCTCCTCTTCAAACTAAACAGTCCCAGCTCCTTCAGTCACTCTTCATAAGATTTACTCTCCAGTCCTTTCACCAGCTTCACCACCTTCCTCTGCACTGGCTCCAATACTTCAACATCTCTCCTGTGTTGAGGTACCCAAAACTGGATACAATACTTGAGCTGTGGCCTCACCAGCACTGAGTACAAGAAATTTACATCTGTATATCCTCAAGTTCTCAATCAATGTTAATACCACAATAAAAAACCCCTAGCTATGAATACTGGCAGCTATAAATCTTCCAAGTGGTTAGGATGATGCCACATATAACCTCAAATCATGTAATACACCCAAAGCCCAAGATGAATTACCATTCCAATCATTAAAACAATTACTACTTTTTATTTGCATATCTTGTGCATAATATTCTCACTTACAATACTTCAGGCTGATGAAGGAGGAGCTAGACAGGTAATAGGCTGTAAAGGCACATACACAAGCTTCCTCACTCTGTGAATTGTCTTCACAGTTCCATTTAATGCTGACTGACACTTCTCTTTGCAAGACTGTTCTTGTAAGGGTAGCATAAATACTTTGTTCTCTGACTTCTAAGTAAATCAAAATGGATTGCAGTATCAGTGACAAATCTTTAAATTACTATTTGCAAATTAAATACCTGTTTGATATATTAATTGCAATGTTAAGTTCCTTTACACATTCAGAAGAGTTTAATCTGTTTTCCTTGAATTTACATATTTTCTTGCTCTTGTTCAAGCCTTCAGAAACAAATGCTTCAGAGGCATCCAGGACACTTATAAGTCTTATTTACTACTCTTTAAGACTGATGGAAAATAAGTTTTAAATTGGCTTAGCCTCTGAAACAGCAGAATCTTGGTCTTACAGTGGCTCGACTGGCAGGAAGAAGTTTTGTTTTAATTTAATTTAAATTCCATTTCTAAGATGGACCTATCATGCACCTCTAGGCACATTTACAATATAAAAACCAGCAGCAGTCCTACACCGACTACTTCAAATTTGCTTGTTTTTTCTCCCACTGAATATAACAGACAAAGAAGCCATGCAAAAGACCTGTAGAAAAGCTAAAGAGAGAGAGAAACTCAGGTTTCTCTGGAGGTCACGAACTGTACATGCACTCAGAACAATTACAATTGTTAGCACATATATGGCTCTCAAATGGTTTCAAGGCTCCCTTAGTGTGTGAGCTGGATGGCATTTCATAAAACATGTTCCTTTTGCTGATGTGTTCAGTTGCAGAACTAGTGAAAGAATTAAGTCTGTTTTCCTACTCAAGTCTCCTGATACCGCTTGCTGGTATCAGGTGCAAACTTCACTTGACGCTCTTCTCAAGTTTGAGATGACTTTCACAGGACATCTTGGGTACTGGTTCCTTGATGTCTAATGCTGCTTTCTATGCAATCTTTACCTTTTGAGTAGAAGCACTAAGAGTTTCTCATTCTGTCTCCCTTACTTAGTCTATCTTCATTAAACATGCATGAAATGAATGCATTTGAAACATATCTCTGTTAAATTTGATTGAAATGGGCCAAAAGGTGTTAGGAAAGGGAGAAGAGACAAAAGTAGGCTCACAAGTCTCCATCCATTTGGAAACTGCTGTTGAAGAACAAAAAACACACACCAAGAAAGAACAGGAAAGAAAGTCACATAAAATAAAGTTGCTTGATTAAGCAGCCCACCAGTAGCTAAGTTACAAATATATTCCAAATCTTTGGATACATTCTACATATCCATGCAAATTTCAAGTATTCCAAATTATTGAAGAGAGAGACTGTTGATAAAGGAGGAAAGAAACAGGCCTGGGGCAAGATGGAGTTGCTAAAGTCCAGCTGACACCATTATCACAAGCTAAATCACAGGAGGCCTGGTCCAGCACTGAACCTTCCCTACAGGTGGATTCAAGGTGCTCCTGGAAATGGACATGAGATCTTGCCTGTGTGTTCTGCTTAAGTCCACAGCATTTGAAAATTATTTACTATTTAATTAATTCTCACTACATTACATCTTCCCTCTTGTCAACACTTTTTAATGCTCCAATTCAAACATTATAAACACACATTGTGAGGATAATTTCAAGCTGTGTTTAAAAAAAAAAACAAAAAACCAACAGGTTTCTGTTTTAAAAACACAGAAGCCAGTCAGCTTAGAAAAAGATTCATACACACACTGTTCTACACTAGGACAATAACAATAATGTGATTTTAAAATTAGTTATTTTTTGCTATTAAGCTACTTTTATAAATCATTTAACAACTTAAGTATTACCCTGTTTCGATTTCGGGAAATAAAAAACGGAAAGGACCCAGCATCATAGGCATACAGGAAAAAAACTTCTTTCTAATATTAAAAAAACCTCAAACAAACCAGTGTAAGATGCAACAGTGAGAAGTTAGAACTTGTAGCCAGTCTATAATAACAACAATAACATTTTTTTCTCCAAGTTGAAGATGAAGAACAAAATGGTCATTAATAATTGAAGCTTGCCAGAGGCATGGCTATTTCTCTCTTTACTAACTGTCTACTATCTAATTTAATTACAAGTATTAAACTCCATGCTGAGGTCAACCAGCTTCAGTTCCTCCAATATTACACTTCAACCACTTCTCATTAACGTGTCTACTGAATGGATTAGCAGATCTGAAGATGTATGTAGGCAAGGCAGAGGATGGTCTAATGATAGCTAACTGCTCATTTATAATAGGACACACGTTCGAGACCATAACCTGTTATTGCTAATATGGAATTTATTAAACTGGAAAGAAAAAATACCAATACAGACAAACTTCCTTTCTTTTTTTTTTTTTTTTTTAAAATGTGGCTTTGATCAGATCACTGTTGAGCATTTGGGCCTGCACAAAGACAAAACACACTATACATGTAATAAACATTGTTGAAATCTTAACTATTTTTTTAAGGGAAAATTAAGTTAATAGGCACTGTGCGACCCTTAAGTGAATAAAAAGTCATTTTAGGTAAGGTAACTGTGTGCAGTTCTGGA
>WBNM01035206.1:1243-12699 GCA_013399055.1 Ramphastos sulfuratus
CAGTACTCAAGATGAGGTCTCAGCAGGGCAGAGCAGAGGGGGAGGAGAACCTCCCTTGACCTGCTCCTTTCCCTCCCCACACCACTTTTCCCCCTGTTTTCCCCCAAACCCACAGCACCTGAGCTTTGTTGCAATCTCCTCCCACCCCAGGTGTCACCACTTTGCCCTCCCTGCCCACTCCCCTATTTAATGAGCCCCAGGGAAGGTAACAGCCCCAGGCTTGCCCATCTGGGCAGAGGGATCCTCCTCCTGGCATCACTGGTGAGTGCCCATGGTGCACACCGGGTGACTGGTGGAGGGGCTCTAAAGGCTGGGGGGGCCTGGTGGCCCCCCCAGTCAGGCAGGATAGAGACTTGCTGGTTACTCTAACATCACCCATGGGTGCTGGCTGGGCCTGCTGACTTAGGCTGAGCTCCTCTCTGTTTAGCTGCTGCTTTCTGCTCACTCATGATGAGCTGCAGTACTCTGCAGAACTGGAAGCTCATGGCTGAGCAGTATTGTGGAGCCAGAGAAATTTTAGCTTGGAAAACCTGGAGAGGTTTCATCAAGCTCAACCCAACATCACCCTGGCCACTAAACCATGTCCCAGAGTGCCATGGGCACACATTGTTAAATCACCTCTAGGGATGGTGACTTCACCTGGGCAGCCTATGCCCACTGCCTTCCCCACAATGATTTCTGTTCTGTACTCCTCCAAGACTGAGCTCCATCTAGAATGAGGAGCAAAGCCAACAGAAAAGGTGTTTGGGGTAGGATTAATTAGAGGGAAGGTGCTGACATCAACTGCATAAGCCTCTCAAAATCTCTACTGAGATACTGATTTGCATTACAGACTCAGGTCTATAGGTTTAGGTTGGAAGGGAGCTCAAAGCTCAGCCAGTTCCAACCCCTGCCATAGGCAGGGACACCTCCCACTAGCACAGGTCACTCAAGGCCTCATCCAACCTGGTCTTCAACACCTCCAGGGAGGTCACATTCTGTGCTTCTGTGCTCCACAACCTCCCTGGGCAACCTGTGCCAGTGTCTCACCACCCTCACTGCAAACAACTTCCTCCTAACATCCAGTCTCAATCTCCCCTCTGCCACTTCAAACCCATTCCCCTTGTCCTGCCATTCCCAGACCTTGTCAATAGTCCCTCCCCAGCCTTCCTGGAGCCCCCTGCAGATCCTGCAAGGCCACTCCAAGCTCTCCTGGAAGCCTTCTCCTCTCCAGGCTGCAGAGCCCCAACTCTCTCAGCCTGTCCTCACAGCANCTTGGTGCCAGCTGCACACCTGCTGAGGCTGCACTGATTCCTCTGTCCATGGCACTGACAAAGCTGTCAAACAGCACTGGTGCCAGCACTGACCCCTGAGGGAGCCACTTGGCACCAAAGTGCAGTCAACAAATCTGCTTGCAGCCCAGGGCTCCTAATTCCCCCAGTTCTGCTTCTCATATGGCCCAGTACATCTCAGCTTTCCCTGGACAGAGCAGCCTGGGCCAAAAGCAGCCTGGGCACTGCTGGGGCCACATCTTGAGTGCTGGTTTCAGTTTTGTGCCTCTCACTACAGGAAAGACATTGAGGTGCTGTAGGGTGTCCAGAGAAAGGCAACAGAGTTGATGAAGGGTCTGGAGGACAGGGCTGGAGATGAGCAGCTGAGAAAAGGAGGCTGAGTGGAGACCTCTTTGCTCTCTACAAATCTGTGAAAGGANCAAGTCTGTGAAAAGAGGTGGCAGTGAGGTGGGGTTGGGCTCTGCTCCCTGGTATCAGGTGATAGAAGGAGAGGAAATGGCCTGGAATTGTGCCTGGGTTAAGTTTGAGATGAGGAACAACTCCTTTGGTGCAAGAGTGATCAGGGATGGGCATAGGCTGCCCCGGGAGGTGGTGGCGTCACCGTGCCTGGAGGTGCTGTCTCTTCTCCCTAGTCTCAGCTGACAGAAGGAGAGGAAATGGCCTGGAATTGTGCCTGGGTTAAGTTTGAGATGAGGAACAACTCCTTTGGTGCAAGAGTGATCAGGGATTGGCATAGGCTGCCCAGGGAGTTGGTGGAGCCCCCATGCCTGGAGGTGCTCAAGAAACCTGTGCCCATGGCACTCAGGGACAGGGTTTGGTGGCCATGGTGAGGTTGGGTTGAAGATTGGACTTGATGATTTTGGAACTCTTCTCCAACCCCAACAATTCTGTGGTTCTAAAGCAAACATTCAGGACTATCCAAGATACCATCAGGCAGGTCTCAGACCAGCTGCCCCTTGGCCCTGCCCATCCCAGAGGCATGCTCCAGTGCTGTTCCATTTGTTGTTGAGAGACTGAAACACTGTGCAAGTCCAAAATGCCAAGGTCATGGAAGGGATAACAACAGCTGATAACTGCTTAGAAGGAAGAGATGAAGTACAGGAGAACTAAACCCAATTATCAAAACTTGATGAACAAAGAGGAGTTGGAATGGCATGAGCTGGCTGTTGGGAAATGCTTCAGAGGCGTAGCCACTAGAAACTGGGGAGGGAGTTAATTGAGCAGAACAAAGGCTAGGAGGGAGGACAAGACTCATTCTCAAATACTCTCATCTGACTTCCTCCATCTCATCAACAGTTTCGTTTCTGCAGGCTCACAGAATGGCTCAGGCTGGAAGGGACCTCAGAGATCATCTCCTCTAAGCTCCGTGCCCTGGGCAGGGACACCTCTCAAATAGGCTTTGGTACCCAGCCTGGCCTCGAACACCTGNGGATTTCTCCATCCCTCCAAGCAAGGAATGCTACAGGGGCAGTAGAGCAGCAGTTACTTAGCTGAAGACCTTCAGATTTTTTTAATCTTTATTTTGTATTTTTTAAAAGTATTCAAATGCATATGGATGTTAGAGATCCTGCTGTTGTCCCCACTGCTCTCCAAGCAGGTCTTTCAGAGCTCTCCCCGTCACTAGAGTTAGCAACTGGTCTTTTTACACTGTATGCAAGGAGGACAGCAGAGTTACAGTTGCTGGAGTGTTTTATGCTGTACCTGCTTAGCAGAAAACACAAAACCTGCAGTGGACACAAGGACTGGACCCCATGAATCCCACCAGAACCCTCACCACAGGATTTCCTTCCCTCTCCAGCCAAGCCAGTGCATGTAACAAATACAGAGTGCCCTGAAGCACCCACAGGTAATCCCTAACTGATTGAGGAAAAGCTTTGACTGGCAACAGCTTTAACTGATAGCCACAATGCACACCCTGGTTGCCACAAACCTGGCCACTCCCCTGGCTTGGCTTTCCAGGCCCAGAGGCTGTCTCCCATCAATGCAGCCCAGCATCTCCTCTTCTCCAGCAGCATCACTAACAGCCACCTCTAGCCCCTAAAGCCCAGGGAGGGGACCAGAGCCTCAGCTGAGTGAGGGGGATATGAAGGCAGCTCTCTCTTTCACATGGCCATGAACCACAGAACCTTAGAGGCTGGAAGGGACCTCCAGAGCTCATCCAGTCCAACCCCCCTGCCAAGGCAGCATCACCCAGGGCAGGTCACACAGGAATGCATCCAGGTGGGGTTGGAAAGGCTGCAGAGAAGGAGACTCCACAACCTCTCTGGGCAGCCTGCTCCAGGGCTCTGGCACCCTCACACCAAAGAAGTTTCTCCTCCTGTGGAGCTGAAACCTTCTCTGGTCCAGTTTGCATCCATTGCTCCTTGGCTTATTGCTGCTGAGCACCAAAAAGAGCTTGGCCCCAGCCACTGACCCCCACCCCTCAGATATTTGTGCACATTGCTCAGATCTGCTCTCAGCCTTCTCCTCTCCAGACCAAACACCCCCAGGGCTCTCAGTCTCTCTCCACAGGGGAGATGCTCAAGTCCCCACTCACCCTCATGGCTCTCCACTGGACTCTCTCCAGCAGGTCTCTGTCTCTGCTGAACTGGGGAGCCCAAAATTGGGCACAATATTCTAGGTGTGCTCTTGACAGGGCAGAGCAGAGAGGCAGCAGAACCTCCCTAGCCCTGCTGGCCACACTTTTCCTGATGCCCCCCAGGATTCCCTTGGCTCTCTTGCCCACCAGGGCACATTGCTGTGCCATGCAGAACTTGCTGCCCACCAGCACTCCAAGGCCTTTCTCCATGTAGCTGCTTTCCAGCAGGGCAGCCCCAAGCTGTGCTGGTACCTGTTGTTATTTCTCCCCAGATGCAGGACCCTGCACTTATCCTTACTGAACTTCATGTGCTCAGCCTTTGTCCAGCTCCCAGCCTGTTCAGGTCTCATTGGGTGGCAGCACAGCCTGAGGGGTGCCAGCCAACCCCCCCAGCTCTGTATCATCAGCAAACTTGCTGAAGATGCACTCAGTGCCCTCATCCAGGTGGTTGATAAAAGATATTGAACTAAACTGGACCCAGGACTGATCCCTGGGGAACAGCACTGGCCACAGGCTTCTAACTGGACTCTGTGCCACTGATGCCAACTCTCTGAGCCCTGTTGTGGAGCAGCTTTCGATGCCCCTCACAGCCCAGCTGGCTGTGCCACATCTCCTGAGCTATGAGGGTGTTGCAGTGGTAGCTGCTGCTTGGAGCTGCACCCTCTTAGCACATTGCCAGGGCACCTGCCCCAACAGCCAGAGAGATGCCACTTCCACCTGGCCTCTCACAGCTGCCAGTGCTGAGGTCTTCCATGCACAAAGTCAAGGCTTGCAGTGTTTAAACACAGTAGGGTTAGGCAGCAGCAGAGCAGCAGGCTTCTAGCACTACAGTTCTGCATGACAGTTCCACCTAATTGCCACTCTGGGCTGGCAGTTTGCTCTGGGCAAGGGCCAAAGTCTCTACCTCAAGGCCAAAGTCCTCAAGGAGTCTCAGGAGAGAAAGGGAAGGGACTGAGGACAGTCCTGGTGTGAGGTCTTGGTGCAGGTGTAGACCTGAAAGGAATTCCTCAGGGGACACTTTGCTGTTAGCTATGCAGAGTGAAAACTCATCTTTCCTAGCAGCTCAGCTCATTTACATCTCGTTTGCATGTCCATGACTCAGGTNCCACTCCACTTTGCTCAGAGATGAAGAGGTTAAAATAAAATCCACTCCACTTTGCTCAGAGCAGAACAGGTTAAAATAAAATCCACTCCACTTTGCTCAGAGCTGAAAAGGTTAAAATAAAATCCACTCCACTTTGCTCAGAGCTGAACAGGTTAAAATAAAATCCACTCCACTCTGCTCAGACATGAAGAGGTTAAAATAAAATCCACTCCACTTTGCTCAGACATGAACAGGTTAAAATAAAATCCACTCCACTTTGCTCAGAGCTGAAAAGGTTAAAATAAAATCCACTCCACTTTGCTCAGAGCTGAAGAGGTTAAAATAAAATCCACTCCATTTAGAGATGAAGAAGTTGAATTTTCTTCATCACCTGCTGAGTTTTACCCTGTTGGGTTTTTTGTTCTCACAGGAGCTGCATTTTCAGTAGTTGGTTTTGATGTGCAGGTGGGAAAAAGAGTACCCAAAAGTCCCATTCTTTCCCCCTGAAGCTGAGGCAGTTGCCCAAGTCTGATGGCACTCACCCAGGTTCTAACAGATCAGGAGGGTTTGCCACCTTCTCTTGCACAATCTGGGCCTGGCAATCCTGTACTCTCCTGCTCTGCTCATGACAAACCTCTCCTTGCCTGCAAGCAAGGGTTAGGACAGGAGAGCAGGAATGCAAACTAAGAAACTCCACTGACATCCTCTGCAGGCAGTGAAGCAAGGCACAAGGGTCTGCACTTATGCACCTGGCAGGGAACACCAGAAGATGCCACAGCTGCAGAAACAGAGGGAGACTGAGCAGTCAGAGAACCACAGAATGGCTCAGGTTGGAAGGGACCTCAGAGGTCCATTATCGAGGCTGGACTGGACCTCTGAGATCAGCAGACCTAACACCACCACATGGACCTCACCATGACCACTATATCAACATGGCCATGACCACCACACCAAATCAACCTGACCATAGAATCATAGAATGGTAGGGCTGGAAGGGACCTCAAGGATCATCCAGTTCCAACCCCCTGCCATAGGCAGGGACACCTCCCACTAGCACAGGGCACTCAAAGCCTCATCCAACCTGGTCCTCAACACCTCCAGGGAGGTTGTGGAGCACAGAAGCACAGAATGTGATCTTTGATCTTTGCGATCTTTGTGCTCCACAACCTCCCTGGGCAACCTGTGCCAGTGTCTCACCACCCTCACTACAAACAACTTCCTCCTAACATCCACTTTCAATCTCCCCTCTGCCACTTCAAACCCATTCCCCTTGTCCTGCCATTCCCAGACCTTGTCAATAGTCCCTCCCCAGCCTTCCTGGAGCCCCCTTCAGATCCTGGAAGGCCACTCCAAGCTCTCCTGGAAGCCTTCTCTGTGGCCACAGGTTTCTTGAACCCCTCCAGGCATGGGCACTCCACCAGCTCTCTGGGCAGCCTGTGCCAATCCCTGACCACTCTGGCACCAAAGACATTTTTCCCAGTGTCCAACTTGAACCTCCACTGCCACAACCTGAGGCCATTTCCTCCTGTCCTCTCACCTGTTGCATGTGAGAAGAGCCTGACCCCCACCTGGCTGCAGCCTCCTCTCAGGCAGCTGCAGAGAGCAATGAGCTCTGCCCTCAGCCTCCTCTTCTCCACACTGCACACCCCCAGCTCCCTCAGCTGCTCCTCCCCAGCCCTGCTCTCCAGACCCTTCCCCAGCTTTGTTGACCTGCTGCAGCCCCTCAATGTCCTTCTTGGAGTGAGGGCCCCAAAACTGAACCCAGGACCCACCAGTGCTGGGTACAGGAGGGCAACCACTTCACTGGTCCTGCTGCTCACACTGTTGCTGATCCAGGGCCAAGCCTGCAGTCACCATCTCCAGCTCCCTTTTTCCTCCATGGCTCCCAGCCATGGCCATGTGCCCTGCCTGGTGTGGGCAGCATTCCACTGCATGCCCACACANAGAGCAATGAGGACTCCTCTCAGCCTCCCTTTCTCCACACTAAACACCCTCAGCAGCTCCTCCCCAGCCCTGTTCTCCAGACTCTTCCCCAGTTTCATTGCCCTTCTATGGACCTGTTCAAGCCCTTCAATGTCCTTCTTGGACTGAGGTGCCCAAAACTGAGGGCAGGACTGAAGGTGTGAACTCAGCAGTGCTGATTTCAGGGGGACAATCCCTGCCCTGCTGCTGGCCACAGCATTGCTGATCCAGGCCATAACAGCTGGTGAAGAGGAAACTGAACCCTAGAGAAGAGTTCAACCTATGCCATGGGCACACATTTACCACTCTGCTGCCAGATCCAGTCCCTCCTTATTCCCACTTAACATCTCCACTGGTTTGGCTATTTCCAGCTCAATATTCACCTGCTTTAGGCCTTTCACTTAGAAAGATAAAGCTTGCAAACACAGGAATGCAATCACCACGTGGCACTCTGAGCAAGGTCAGGGCTTTCACAGGCACATTAAGGTCACCAGTGGTAAAAGAGGCTGTAAATGGCAAGCTTTGCCCCACAAGAGCATGGCTCTTTACTACCTTGGCACTTGGATCCTCTTCTTTACCCTAAGAAGGTGTCAAGCATTTCTAGTACAGGGGCAGGAAAATCAAGCAAGCATTTCTGCAGAGATTTGTAAGGGTCTGGAAGGCTTTTCCTGGTTTCTTTAGTAGGAAAGGTCCCTGTGGTAGCAGAAGACACAAAGCAGGGGCTGGAATCACAGAATTATTAAATGCCAGGTTGGAAGGGACCCCAAGGGGCATCTGGCACAACCTTTCTAGGTGGTAGTCTGATCTCAATGGTTCTGAAGCCTGGAGATGTAGCCTGGCACCTGCCAGGCTCAGCAGGTGGAAATCACACACAGGTCATCTCCTCATGCCTGTGGAGCACAAATTCCTGCCAGGTGAATGCCAGGAAAATAGAAAACAAACAAACAAACAAAGCAGTAAAGACCCCAACTATTCTTTCTCCCCACTCAGCTCTGCTGCTGAGATGGCATTTGGGATGTCACAGGGAAATGGAGCTCTTGACAGGAGCTATTGCAAGGAATCACAGCAGCTGTGAGCTCCCAAATCTCTGCATGCCCACACAGCATCCTGGGGCCAGCACACACTCAGGTGCTGTGATGATGCTCTGAAGCCTCACAATGATGAATTGAGGCTCTGAGGTTGTCATCCAAACCCTGCCCATGTGCAGCTCTCTCGCAGACTGCCAGCTTGGAAGGGATCATCTGCTCCAACCCTGCTAGGTAACAGTGGAGTTGCAATGAGCTGGCCCAGAGCCCTGCGAGCTGAGCCTTCACCTGCCCAGTGCAGGGCACTCCTCTGCTGCCCTTGGGAGATGATTCCAGGCTCTGACTGCTCTCATGGCAAACACTTCCCTCTGGAGCCCAATGGGAATGTCCCCAGCAGTAACTTGTCCCCAGCCTCCCTTGCCTGTTCCCTGGCACTCCTTGCACAAAGTTCTTGTGTTGATGACTTCTGCACCTACTGAGGACTCCCAAAGGCTGTTTAAGAGTTGGAATTCACATTCCTGACCCACTGCAGCTCTGGCCCAGCAGCTGGGGTTGGTCAACAGCCACTGAGGGCTACTTGAAGTGGTGTCCCTCAGTGCTGCTCTGGAGGTAGACTAAGCTCAGCAGCCTTCAGCAGCCTGCTCTGCCCTGCTGAGAGCACAGCTGCAGGACTGTGCCCAGTCTGCATCCTGCTGGCAGCCACCCTGCATGTCCTGCTCCATGCTGGTAAGGTCTGCCCTGAGCCTTCTCTTCTCCAGGCTGCACAAACCCCATCCCTCACTTTTGGGACTCTGGGGAAGGGTAGGTCTGGGTCACACAATCCCCAATGCTATGGGCAGCAGTGTCCCTCCATTCCTCTCTCAGAATGATCCAACCTCAGCTTAACCCAGTTAAGGTTTCCCCCCCTGCTCCTCCAGACAGGGCTTTGTTGCACAGTCTGGCACCTCTGAAGCCCAAACAGACTTTACTTTTAACACCTCTACTTGTGCTTGATGAGCTTCCCCTTGCTCCTTTGCTGCTACCTCCCTTCCCCTTCCCTCAGCCTGCCTTCCTCTCTGCTACCTCCCTTCCCCTTCCCTCAGCCTGCCTTCTTTTTTGCCCTTCTCTGTTGCAACTTCTCAGTGTCTCCTCTCAGCCTTTGGTATTTCTAAGGCAAACAAAACAAATTCCACCAGTCCCATCTCTGCCATCTCTTCTCTGCACCTCTTCCAATCTGGCTCACATTGCTTTGAAGATAGGGAAGCACAGGCAGTGACAAGGAGTGGGGAGGCCAGGGCAAAGCTGGAGGCAAACTCAGCATCATGTTCCCATCAGAGCCCAAACAGCAGCCAGGTGAGAAGCTGTTGGTGGTAGCCAGGCACAGGCAGGCAGCTCCAAGTTTTATCTCTTTAATGCCTGTATTCATTAAGCTGTTTGTTTGGTTAATGTTTGAAGGTATTTTCCACTGGAGACAAAGCAAGCCAAGCTATATTTGCAGAAAATCAGATCACATTGGTGTGGTTTATTCTGAAAAGAATATATATATATATATATGTAAAAATAAAAAACAAGTGACTGGGAGGAAGCCAGTGGAGAGGGGATGGAGTTTTTTAAAAACAGCAAATTCATCAGAAGTGTTTTTTCCAAAGGACTGAACCAAAAAAGGCACACAAAAAAAAAAAAAAANAAAGAGACAAGACCCCAACAGGGCCAGGGAGGGGATGCTACCCCTCTGCACCCTCTGGTGAGAGCACACCTGGAGCACTGTGCCCAGTTCTGCAGTCCCTGGTACAGGAAAGATCTGGAATGTGTCCAGAGAAGGTCAACAAGGATGATCCAGAGGGCTGGAGCTGCTCTGCTGTGAGGACAGGCAGAAAGATTTGGGGTTCTTCAGTCAGGAGAAGGCTCCCAGGAGATCTTATTGTGGCCTTCTAGTATCTGAAGGGGACTACAGGAAATCTGGGGAGGGACTCTTTAGGGTGTCAGGCAGTGATGGGACTGAGGAGAATGGAGCAAAACGAGAAGATTCAGACTGGATGTTAGGAAGAAGTTGTTCAGCATGAGGATGCTGAGACCCTGGCACAGGCTATGCAGGGAGGTGGTGGAAGCCTCATCCCTGGAGGTGTTTAAGGCCAGGCTGGATGTGGCTCTGAGCAACCTGCTCTAGTGTGAGGTGTCCCTGCCCATGTTAGGAGGGCTGGAGCTGGATGATCCTTGAGGTATCCTCCAGCCCTGACAATTCTGTGATATTCAAGGTGAGGCTTGGCAAGGCTCTGAGAAACCTGCTCTAGCAGAGGATGTCCCTGCTGCCTGCAGGAGGGTTGAACTGGATGCCCTTTGGAGGTCCCTTCCAACCCAACCCAGTCTATGATGCTATGATACATAGAAATGATTTGGGGGTCCCCTGAGTGTCTTTGACCAACTCAACTGGCACAGGCTCCAAAGCTCAGGTTCCCCTTGGCTCTGCATTGGCATCTCTTGAGAGGGGCACAGGGTGGAGACCCTCTTAAGCCAAACAAACAAGTTGTGCTTCTTATCCACCTGCCACAGCTAAGGCTTGAACTTTGCTTCTTCCTCATCATTCTGCTCCAAAACTGGAATTTGTGATTGCAGAAGGCTTAGGCTCTGTGTGTGTTGGTTAAGTGGTGTCTGGGTTATACATCAGCCAGTCCAAACTGGCAGAAACAGGAGGAAGGGCAGTAGGAATTGATGAAAGGAGGAAAAGGAAATAGCCAACATACACACACACACACACACACACACACACACACACAAACACACACACACACACACACACACACACACAAACAGAGCTTATCTGCAAATTCTTCTTTGCTTATGACACAGCATAAAGGTGGTCAGAGAGGGTTAGAGGCTGCTGGATTGCCAGAAAAGTGAGACATTTCATACTGGGAAGCTCACAAAGGACCTTTGGAAATGTGTCTAAATGCAATGAGGACAGCTGCAAAAGATTGCCTCAGAAAGGTAGAAACCAGGTCTAGAGGAAGGTGTCACTGCCAGTACCAGGAGGGGTGGAACGAGAGGAGCAGGAGCAGGGAGGTTCTTCTGCCCCTGTGCTCAGCACTGCTCAGGCCACACCTTGAGTGCTGTGTCCAGTTCTGGCCCCTCCATTCAAGAGAGATGTTGAGGTGCTGGAAGGTGCCCAGAGAAGGGCAGCAAGGCTGGGGAGAGGCCTGGAGCACAGCCCTGTGAGGAGAGGCTGAGGGAGCTGGGGGTGTGCAGCCTGCAGAAGAGGAGGCTCAGGGCAGACCTCATTGCTGTCTGCAGCTCCCTGAAGGGAGGTTGTGGCCAGCTGGGGTTGGGCTCTGCTGCCAGGCACCCAGGGACAGAACAAGAGGACACAGCCTCAAGCTGTGCCAGGGCAGGCTCAGGCTGGATGTTAGGAGGAAGTTCTCTTGACAGGGAGAGTGATTGGCATTGGGATGGGCTCAGGTTGTATCAGTGCAGGTTCAAGTTGGGCACTAGGAAAAATGTCTTTGATGCCAGAGTGGTCAGGGATTGACACAGGCTGCCCAGGGAGGTGGTGGAGTGCCCAT
>WBNM01035209.1:0-11734 GCA_013399055.1 Ramphastos sulfuratus
TATGATTCTATGATCTCTTTTCACATGCAGCCATTGTGCAAGCAGGATCAAATATGATTTTGGAGCAAACAATCATTCTAGATAATAGCTACAGAAGACAGCCTGGGTTACCATGCCACAAGTCTAAGTACCAGCACGATCACCTCGCCCAACGCTGACACGCAATGAGTACCTGCTGGTTGGGCAGTCGTGAGCGGCTACGTCAGCCACCCTAGATTTCAAAGTGGGTTGATCCTCGGCCTTGCAGAGTTGCAACCCTCTGACTCTGTTTTTTCCTTTGGAGTTTTATCTCCTTTCATGTTGTTACTATTCCTTGAACCCTAGATTTGCTCTAAGCATCTCAAGATTTCACAGTATCACAGTATCACAGTATAGCAAGGTTGGAAGAGACCTCAAAGATCATCAAGTCCAACCTTGTTTTCTTGTATTGCAAAGTTTTTGCTTATAGAGAAACTCACAGCTCAACACCACCACTGTGGATTTTGTCGGTGAAACTAAACTGTGCTTCACAAACTTGGCTGGGACAGGGGTCACAACCTGAGCACAGCATCACCCAGAACTGCAGCCTACCTATGTCATGGGAGCTAGTCCAGATTTTTCATTATTAGAAAGCTAGACAGCTTATATTTTACTCTAAGTACTAAATTCCCATTTTCAAGTGTCCACTCCAAATAGGCTTTCAGCTCATTCCATTTGTTTTGTTAAAATCAATTTGAAATCAGGATTTTATATTGCAAGACCAAGCCAATCTCATAATATTGCCACAGCAGAATGACAAACTGTTGAAAGCTTCTGTTGCAATTCCTTCCTTGTAGTAATTAGTAGCTAGTGTTTTGCATTATTTAAATTCAATTGCTTGACAGACTTGCTGCATTATTAAACCTTTTTGCTCTTGGGGCCTCTGTTTCAATTTCTGGTTATGTTGGTAGAATCTGCACAATGCTCTCCAATGTCGAGTGGCAATTTTCTGAAGTTCATTCTTACTGGTAAGGACCAGTAACACCCCCACTGATAGCAGGTTCATTTGCTTCCAAGGAAGAAGAAAATGATTAGGGTTAAATTCCCTCTGGCCTTCATTACAGGAACAGATAGGAAGTTTCAAGTTGGTAACTTCCACTATTTAAACATATTTAACTTTGGCAACAGAAGGCAAACGGCTCAAAAAGCAGGATGATTATTTGTGTCCCTGTTGCATACATTGTCTAGAATTGGGCTTTCAAAGGGGAGTGGAAGAGTACTTTAGAGAACTGCTTTTATTCATCTCCACTGAAGCAGATGAAAATAAAACAGAGTCAATTGGTGGCAAGATCCCCAGTGCAATGCTAATAAAGGATTTTCAGGCCTACTGACAAGCAACAGGAGGCAAATCCTGCTTTCACACAAAGCACAACCAGTGTCTGCTGAGTACAGCGCGATCAGAAGGCTTCTGCTAGAAAGAAGAGCATCTTGTGTGCTGGCATTTATGATGTGCAATACATTAGCTATTTACACATACATTCTACTAAATGTATACAAGGCACACATGCATTCTTACACCACCACCCTTCTAAAAGCAAGGCTGATTATTTGTAGGAACTAGTCACAGCAACTGCACAGGCCAACATGTGTCAGAGATGATGTGCTGGTTGGGAATGCCAATGAGCACCCCGTTGTGACAATGATCCAGCTTACCCTTTCAGGGGTAGGAAGGGACAAAGAAAAGATGCAGTTTCATACATACAGCAAATCTTTCCAGGACAGATGAGTCGTTCCTCCAGTTTCCTTTAAAATATCTACACGGCTGTGAAGCAAACTGCAAATCCTACCTCATTTTATAAGATGGAAGCCAGTAGGACCAAAAGTTGGTTTGCAGGACAAATTTGTCATAGAATCATAAATGGTAAAGTTGGAAGGGACCTCAAGGATCATCTAGTTCCAACCCCCTGCCATAGGCAGGGACACCTCCTACTAGTACAGGTCACTCAAGGCCTCCTCCAACCTGGACTTGAACACCTCCAGGGAGGGAGCAGCCACGACCACCCTGGCCCACCTGTGCCAGTGTCTCACAACCCTCACTGTAAAGAGCTTCCTCCTGACATCCAGCCTAAATCTCCCCTCTGCCAGTTCAAACTCATTGCCCCTTGTCCTGTCATTTCATCACCTTGTCAATAGTCCCTCCCCAGCCTTCCTGTAGCCCCCTTCAGATCCTGGAAGGCTACTCTAAGGTCTCCTGGAAGTCTTCTCTTCTCCAGGCTGCAGAGCCCCAACTCTTGTAGCCTGTCCTCATAGGAGAGCTGCTGCAGCCCTCTGACCATATTGGTGGCCTCGTCTGGACCCACTCCAACAGTTCCATGTCCTTCCTGTGCTGGGGGCTCCAGAACTGCACACAGGACTCCAGGTGGGGTCTGAGGAGAGCAAAGGGGCAGAATCACCTCCCTTGCCCTGCTGGCTATGCTTCTCTTGATGCAGCCCAGCACTCGGTTGCTGTCTGGGCTGCATTCACACTGCAGGCTCATAATTTATAAATATAAATTTATCATGCAATGATTCATAATTCTCTGCTTCTTCCATTAAAAACAAACTAACACACAGGGAGCATGCAATTACTTTCTGTTTGTCTTACTGGGGTAATCCAGGTACATCAAGAGGCTTCACCATGCAACCAGAGAAATATTCTTAGAAAGATGTGTTTTAAGAGCAGCCATCGAATTGTGACTGCACATGATGGCTACACAGATGAACAAGTAGCAGATATCATGGGTAAAAGAAAAGCAAAGAGATGGCTTTGATCTTACAATCCTAAGCTTCTAAGCTAAAGCTTTTTGTTAAAATGAGCAGGTAATTTGCAGCTTTTATGGTAGATACCTATGGTCAACATCAAGGAAGAACTGGGTGTCTTCCCTCATCTGCAGCACCATGCAGGCAGGGACATTGAGATGCATACGCTGATTTATCCAGTCATGCTCCATCTGTTAGTAGGCAAAGATATTTCTACTATTCAGAAATCTGCGTGTGTTTATTTGTGAAATGTGGAATCTGCTTGCAGTTTTTTCCAAAGGTGAAATATTACAGCATAGTTTTATAATGTCAAATCTTCCCTTTGCTTACCCATGACTACTTATGCTACTCCCCTCTCTCCCTCAGGCATTCCTTTGGATATTTGATATTTACTACATCAGCAGATCAGGAACAGTACAACTGAAAAATGGGAGTTTCTGCAGAGACAATTCCTAATCCATTCTCTTCAGAGGCTCCTTTGGAAATAAGCACCAGCTCCAAAATGAAGACCTTCAGTGTTCTGCTGTTATGGAGGAGAAAGAAACATTTGGATATGGAGCATGGAATTCTGCTGGATTTTATGTGAATAAAGACTGATATAGACAACAGCCAACCAAGTGCTGGGCTGCAGCAAGAGAAGCGTGGCNAAATACTGGCAACCCAAGAGCTGTTCATGGAGGTGCAGCAGGCATTGCATTAGCTGCATCACCAAACCTCTTCAGCAAGCCAAAGAAATGAAACCAATGCCCATCAAGACTCACTCACCCTCACCATGCTGATTGCTTCTTGCAACATCTCTTAGGGCAGCAGGAATAGAAGTGCTGCCTGTATAGCCCATCTTTTACAGAGAAAAACAATTCAGTCTTCAAATCTGTCAATTTAACATTTTCCTAGTCAATAAATTGACTTCAAAATGATATAAAGTTACAACAAATGAAGAATCCCCACCAAAAGTAATGTCAAACATGAACAGAAGTCAAAACGCAGAATAGGATTATTTAAGCCTGCAGAAGATGCTTATTGTTCAGATTCTGATGTCAGGGAATATCCTGTTTCTTGAATATGGGTGTGACTGGACCTGCAATGCTCCTGATAGAACTTTCAGCATGCATGCTTTACTTGTACGGAAACTGATGATGACATTCCCAACCTCTCTCTTGATGATACTTCCAACCTCTCTCTTGCTCTCAAACTAGCCATATCCTCCCACGTGTCACTTTCAGTTTGGATTATACTGATTGGACAGAGGCGAGATGGGAAAATACATGAAGAAAAAGGTAGATTAAGACATTGTAATGACTCAAGAAAACAAATTACACAACTTGAGACAACTGTGGATTTACCATTACTATAGTTTGTACGGTGCTGTTGTAGCAAGAAGAAAGATCAGTTAGACCTGTTACTTACCCCCAGGGAAAGTAACACTTAAGTGATGTGCAAGCATTTAAAAACTTCAATGGTATAAATGTGACACAATGGCAAAACAAGCTATACTAGTGGTGAAATTATAGCTATGGCTTTCAAGCTCCAGGCTTAAAAGCTCCAAGATTCTCCCTGGTCTGGGCAGAGGTGTGACATTCATGCAGCACAGGACAAGGAAGGCTTACAAGTGAGGGAAACAGAAAAAGTACCTAGAGAAGGTCAGTGCTCACAGATGCAAGACTGCTCTCTGTGGGTTATATCAGGGATGATTGTTCTTCAAAAGCCATCAAGAAAAATATTCCCTCATCTGAGACCTTCTGCAGAATTTGAAAGAAGAGTGGTTTTCTTGAACATATCAAAGAAAACAGAAAATCAAGAAGCACTTCTGCAAGAAAACAAAAGAAACCAGGAAAAAGCTTCAGCATTGATGCTGTTCCTGTCAAGCTGTAGGATCTGAAGCAGAATGGGTTGTTGCTGGGACATGCACCACAGAGGAATTGCAGCACGTGTAGACCTTGCAGTGTGATACATTGCTATTTTCTACACAATGTTGCAGTAAATTCTGAGAGTTAGGAACCTCACTAAGACTTTCTAACACTAATTGTATTGCAATTAGCGTCCTTTAGTGTAAAATCAAATTTTCAGTTACTGAAAGGGAGGATTCTCTGTAAGATGCTGTGCTACTATTGTACTTTGCAGTTTATCAATGAGCTCCGTTATCTATACAGGACACTTTCTTTAAAGTTGGCAGTGACCTATTTTACAAATAAAACACACTGCGGATTGACAGAGAGGAAGAAAGGAATAAACACTAGCAGGGCAAAGTGAAAAACTAAAGCACCAAAATAGTCATTAATAAACTCCAGCTGGCAATGAAAAGCAGGGCTCTGAATGAAGTTCTAAGACAGCTTTTCTGAAAATGATGGAGGTAAGAAAGAAAACTAGTTTCAAAACAGCTTGACATATATATTAATGGTGTGGTGTGATTTGGTTGGCAGCACCAAACTCGCTCATCAAAACCCCCTGCACTCTTGCAGTGTTATCTTGCTGAAAAGTTGCAGCAAAATTTAAAAACACAGCAGCTGTCATTTACCAGATTCTCCAGTAGTCTTCTGAAGCCAGATAAGATGAATACAGAAATCTCTCAGGACAGTATATAAACTGCAGTATAAATGGGAAAATGTGAAACAGAATTCATTAAAATACATCAGTAGCTCCACTACTGGCTTAGAATGGATTGATTCAGGAGAAAATCCTGTGCAGAACTTACTGAAGTGCTGCTGGCAGGCAGCAAAGGCTCAACATGTGCAAAAGTGATAACTGGTGAGACTGCAGAAGGCCTCTTGGCGATTTAAATGCAAAGGCTGCAGACAATTCAAACTCATTTTCCACAACGATTTTTAGTGGTTTATTTCATTACTTTCTGGTAGCAAATGTCTGAGAACAGAAGGATAGCTACATTCTTTAAATAGCTGCCTGCCCCCAAAAAAATCTAAGCCAACTCAGCAATTAAGCTGTGTTCCTGCAAGAAAGAAAAAAAATTCCCCACAACCATGAGATGGTCTCCCAAGGTTGCTGGTGGTAAACTCCATCCTCAGGTCAGCAAGGCACAAACTGAAGTGCTGGGGATCTATTCAGTTTTGCATACAAAGAACTCTCCAGTCTTTATATTTTCCACCATACTGACGCAAAATTAAACTATCAGCTGTTCAACCAAAAAGCACTCAGTGAACTAATGGCAAAACCAGACTTCATACCCTGAAGCCCCAAATGATTATGCCATGCCCTCAAAAACTTTGCCTGCAGAACCATAAGGAACACTGATATTTTTCTTTGACATATAAATAACAACAGAACCGTGAGTTTAAATACAGAAGTACTTGCAAAACACATTTACTATTCCATTTTGTCCCACCCATCGAAATATGTTCAGATATCAGATTACTGTGTGCAGTTCTGNTATCTCCTTGAGTGATGGCAGGAGGGGCAGCTCTGGACTGTGCAACTTGTATGTGTCTTATCTGCTGATATTAAAGCCTTGCCAATAAGCAACAGATAGATCAATCATACCCACAGCTGATCCAAAAGGCCACATCATCAAGAGTCCTTAGGGAAGAGCAGAACAACAGAGATTTTGCAACTAAAGCTGCATTAGAGTAGAGGTATCAATAGAACTTCCCAGTGAACACCGTGAGTTCAGTTTATATGGCAGCCTACTCGAGATGCTTTTTGAATAAAGCAAAAATGGATTCCAATATCAGCAACCTCATCTAAGGTAGATTATCCAGGTATCTCCCCACTAAACCTCCCCAACACTCCCCAGATCAGTGCTGCAAGGGCAGCTGTACTGCTGCAACCAGTTCCAGCCAGGGTGCAATAGCAAATCCTAAAGATGTTCTTAATTTATCCGATTCCCAAACAGAATGGGCAAACTTGGTGATGATTTCCTCAGTATAAGGTTTCTTTTATCACTGCTGAAGCAACTCAGCTACCTCCAACTATGTTTTTTTCATTTGATATGGCACTTCCTCAGTGTTTGTGCACTTTCTTGCATACAGCTTATTCCTCATCAGAGAAGAACAAACACTTTGCAATTTGCCACCGGCAGCAATGTTCCTGAAACTTGTAACTGAAGAACATTAAAGCTTTCTGACAAAACCCAGACCATCTTCTGGTTTTTCATTTCCAACCAGCTCTATTTTGAATCGGAATTCATTACTGTTGCTTTCCTTAAGCCATGCTTGTTTTGCTTGCCTGATTTTTTGCTGTTTATTCTTTACTTTTTATTTGCTTAGATTCTTCCACTAATTATCTTAAGGTATTTTCATCCATCATGGGCCATTTACGGATGTGTCACAAGATCAATTCTCCCATGTAATGAGCAGATCTTTGTAAATTAGACATGCAAACCTACATGACCTGTTTAATAGTTTTGAATGCTGCACGAACAGGAGTAATGCACACAGGCAGCCAGCTAAACCCATTACATTGTGTTCAGTTTCTTTGTGTTTTTCCTGTAACAAAAGCACAAAATATGATAAAGAGCTGAAATGAAAGGAACAGAGCTATGCTTTAGATAATTATGGTTAGGAAAAAAACCCAAAACAAATTCATAACTGCCATTTGTCACAGCCTTAACTCTGAATTATGGGAGGAGGAGGAGAACAGCAGCACGACTGGAGCACACCAACACACCATGTTGTCAGTCCCTTCTCGGAAATTCTTCCAGAGAGAATACTTCTGGGAATGACACTAATTAGTCACCAATCAACATTACCAGCTCTGTAACAGTGTTCCCAGAAACAGTATCTTTCTCCAGTCATATTTCCAGGAACAATACATGGTATGCTTATAGGAGGCAGGCAAAAAAAAGCAGTAAGTACTTAAATATACGTGAGGACAGAGAGCCCTGCCTCTTAAATGCTACAGGCTTTCATAAGGCTTCTTCTTCCAAAACAACACTTAAGGGTATTTTTTAGTCAGAGAAAATATTCCTATTGATTAAACTGATACAAATTTTATTGAGCTGGGCTCCTTTGCAGCACAAAGTGCACACCATTTTTTTGGTGTTGTGTAGCATACAGAAATGAGCAAGCTGTGAGTGATCAGTTTGCCACGCCATAGAATGGTAAGGTTGGAAGGGACCTCAAGGATCATCCAGTTCCAACCCCCTGCCACAGGCAGGGACACCTCTCACTAGTACAGGTCACTCAAGGCCTCGTCCAACCTGACCTAGAACACCTCCAGGGAGGGAGCAGCCACAACCTCCCTGGGCAACCTGTTCCTTGGTGGAGCCTTTCACAGCCGCTATGTAAAACCAATCCGCTTCAAATTTTACCTGACACAGGCAGATACTTCCTTGGTTCCATCAACTGAGTTAGAAGATTTCGATTCAAACAGCATAGTTTCTAAGCTAAGCAAGAAGGTATTGGGACACTTAAAAGGCAGCTAAACAGGTTACAGACATCGATTTTATAGGGAGTTGGGTCCATATCTTGGTTAGGTGCCTTCTGAAAATCCAAACTGCTGCACACACAATTAGATGCTCAGGCAACAGTGATCCTGGCTGTACCTTTGCATAATTACAGCTGTGGCATAAATTCTCAGCTGTTTTATCATTTCAACAGAAATCCAACTCTCTCTCAAACAGGTGTTGCTTCCAAGTCACCACAAACAAATGCATTTTCTGGGCCAGATCTCTGTGGCTGGCTTTATTTTTTCCCTTATATACCCTAGGCTGAAGGAATTATCCGACAGGAGAACAGTATTTAAACAGCAGTGAATTTAATTTGACCACTAAAGAGTAAGGTGAAAGTCACTGTACTGTAGCATATTCGCGATCACTTAAAAATCAGCTGAAGCATTCAAATTAGCACTTATGTTGGAATACGGCAGGGATGCTAATGTAAAATGAGTCCTTTACAAGTTTATGTGGATTTCCTCACCTAGCTACTGTAATAGATTTCATTTTTAACATAGATCTAATTACAATTTTGGAAAGAAGAATAGTCTGTGAAATAGATATCTACATTAAAACGACTAATCAGAATTACAGCATTAACTACCTTATCAGGCAGGTTGGAAGGAAGGGCTGTTCTATGAGCAGTCTGTAAAGGTGAAAGAAAAATAACCATACAATTACACAGTTTATCATCTTTTAAAAGAGTTAAAAGTTATGTTTGCTCTGCTTTTTCCAGCACCTACTGGAAATCATAAAATCATAGNAATTCATTAAACAAATCTTAATCAAGCTTTGTTGTAGTCTCAACACTAAGAATATACTTAAATTTTGGTATAACTATAAAAATATGTAAAATTTACTTCTTCCAGGATTTGTTACACAAGAAATCAATAATAAAGATAACTGTACTATAAAATTGATAATTGACTCAAATTAGGCACATTGGCTTGGTAATTTGGAGAAATGATGAGTGGGAAACAAAAGGGCAACTTAAAACAGCTTTCCTTGTGTCCAAGTGTAGGTTGTACTAGGGATAACTTCATAACTGTGCCAGAAGAACGCTGAAGAAATTGCTTGGAAGGAAATCTGCAGAATGCATGTGCTGATTTTCAGGAAGGCAATAAGCATTTATTCACTTGAATCTTGGCTTTAGTTTAAGGCTTATTGGAAGATGAAAATATTTTGGGTGATGTCCCTGGCAGAAGGTATCCTTTCCACATCAGCACTCTTCTCACTGACCGCAGTCCAGCGGAAACAACAGCGACAAGAAGAAAGTGGAAGCAATCAAAGCTATCAGTATTTTATTTCTTAGGCCAAACTAAAGGAATGGAGAGAATATTTGATTGAGCTTCTGGTGTTTTTATTAGCAGTGCCTATGAACAGACCAAAATGTTTTGGCATTCATTAGAGGATAAAACATTGACAAAGCTATTACATGTAGAAGACCTATCAAACAATTGAGTTATTGGAATGTGCATTCAATGCTCTCTCCTTTTTTGCCCTGTTAGGAATTTTCACTGTCTTTTTCCCTTTGTTAGAGAGAAAAGGAGGACCAACGGGGTTTAAAAAGCTTATTGGCTTTGCAGACTGTTAAAAGGTTTCTTTGTTTGATACCAGCTGATGTACAGCAATGACAACTCACTCTCCAAAACTTTATTCCTGCCTCTTTGTGGAGGTTTTTACAGAGGAGCACATACATCTGTAATCTCACTTTCCTCATTTGCTGAGGGCAAGCTTTGATAATACTTAGAAAAAACAATTAAAAAAACACTAATAAAAAAATCCCACGAGCAAACAGAAATGCACAAAGCCAGTAAATCTTTTGTCAAAGACATTATGTCCCTCATGCAGAAAGAAACCTCATAGTATTTTTCCTTCACAAATGCTCTCAAGTGATCGCCAATCAAAAGAACATAAACATGGCTTTAAGTCAACCTGCTTGGTAATTTGTGCTAGAGGGTGTGAAATACTGAAAATGATAAGCAGATTGAAGATAGTGAGTGACTGTTCCTCAGGTTATTTTGTTTTCCTCTTTAGGGATGATCTTTCTCTTTTCCCTAGTTCTATTCCTTCCATGCTCTGCAAGGAAGTATAATGTGAGGAAAAACATGTATGCCATCCTTCTGATCTTTTAAAAGGCCTCATTTACTGAAACTATACTTTAAATGTAAAGTAATACAGATATCAACTACTAGAATTCTCCAGTTAAACAGTAAATCTATTCATACCAAATTCTATTACCCACTCAAGATGGTTCAAGAACATACATATAGATATATTCAGACGTGGCATACAGAACACTAGAAGCTAATACAATACCAGATAATTATGAAGCAGCAGCAGGCAGTTCTGATTAGAGAGATGAAGCCTCTCTCAAGACTTTTAAGCTTATTTTTAGCAGTGTTGGTTTGTGTCTACGCTCTCATTTCCAGAGCTGAAGGAGAATGAGCACAGTATTTTCCTCATTACTGCTCTCTCTGAGAATGCTATTTCACATTTACAGCTTGAGCACTGCTCAAATGCTAATGACAAATTGTTATTAGATGTCAAGTAGGGGGATACATCTGTCAGGCAGAAGGATGATAGCAACCCTCAGGATTGCTAGATCTGGACCTGCATCAGAATCTGGTATAAAGCCAGGAGCAGCAATCCAGCAAAGCCCAGGAGGCGAGGGTACTGCCTGAAACTTTTCAGCATGTGGTCACCAAAATCAGAAGGAGAAGCACCTGCAGTAATCAGATGATCTGAGCTACCATTTAAACAAAGCTGTACAGTGTCGACCTGTACCTGCTCTCTATGCCTCCAATGGTTGATGGAAAGGCTTACACACAGTACAAAACAGTGTAAAGAACAAAGTATTGCCTTGATAGCTTCTTTTTATAACTAATGTTTTGTCTGGTTGGGTTTATCTTCTGCTAGAAATTTGAGTACATTTTTATGCCAGCAAGACCATTTCAGAATTTGAATTCATTACAATGTATTCCCATGCTTTTCTCCAAGGGATTTAAAATAGAGTAATTCATGTTAGGGTTCTCAAATGACAGTGACAACAAAATATGATTAATAACTGCTGCAAACAACTTGCCAAGAAAAGTCATCCAGCTAATGCTACTGAGAATGCTTCTGCCAACCCACTGAAGAAAGAAGCACAACTCAGAGATTGTTTCACTCTGTGTAAGTATATTTAGCAAAGATCCTGGGCCAGAAACAGAGGGGACAAATGAAGGTATGAATTATAGACTACTAAATGGAAGAAAGGCAGAGTAAAGTGGCATAAGTTGAAAAAAAAAATTTAGAACCTTAATTTCTGAAAATGGCTGTGACATGGAATACTAAGACCAGTGATAACCCTCTGGCATGGTGTTAAGGAAATTTTGAACTGGTATTAGAATTTTTATTTATGTATCTCTCTAGTTGGAAAATGACATAGTTCCATGATCTCTATGTGCATATTTAAAGATTTATGAAAGCACTAACCAAAAGACATCTATGTCTTGACAGCCACAGAACTTAAATGATCAAAGTTACAAACATGCAAACTGCTCAGCAGAATGCAAATATAAAGGGTATGTGCAAAAGGGGGGGGGGGGGGGG
>WBNM01035210.1:1449-17231 GCA_013399055.1 Ramphastos sulfuratus
GCTAGTGGGAGGTGTCCCTGCCTATGGCAGGGGGTTGGAACTGGCTGAGCTTTGAGGGCCCTTCCAACCTTCCCATTCCATGGTTCTATGATCTCTGGAACTATTCCTGTCCATCTCTGCTTGTACATTGTGCTGAGCTGCAAACACAGCTTCAGTTCTTAACTTGCAGCTGGCTGAGTCTACTCTGGGGGATTTTACAACGCGTGGTGGGGGGCAGGGAGAGTCTACTCTGGGTGATTTTATAGTGGGGGCTGGGGGGCAGGGAACTCCCAAACCATCACAAAGAGAAACCCCTTCCATACTTGGATGCCTATGGATGAGAGCTTCCTTTTGGGCAGGGGCTCGGCTTTGGGCTCCTCGCTGGTCAAGGTGCCTTTGTCGCTCTTCAGAGCGGCATTGTTGTGGGTCGGGCCGGGGGTGTCGCTGGCGGCGGCGCTGCCCCGGGGCGCGGCGGGGCCGTGCAGGCTGTCGGAGGAGTTGCTGTGCCCGGACTGGCTGGCGACCTCGCTCTTGTGCTCCTGGCTCTCCAGGTAGGTGTCCTGAGCCGACTCCGTGCTGCTCTGCACAGTGACAGAGATGAACGGCTTGGAGGTGGTCCGGGGGGGCACGGGAGGTGGAGTCTTTTTATATGCCACCAGGCATGATGAACCTGCAGAGGTGGGGCAGGGGGATGCGGAGGGCAGGGCGGGGGGAAGGAGAGTGGAGGAGAGAGAAAAGGCAGATCAGTGAGGGCGGGGGGCAGCCGGAGGGGCGCAGGAGCAGCCTTCTGCTGCAGGGCACCCCCCAGGGTGGCGAAGCGGATAGCAGAGGGCAGAGGCAGAGGCAGCTTGCGGAGGGCACCAGGGCGGGCAGCAGGCTGCGGGCGGGGATGAGCTACGGAAAAGCCTCCCAGGAACGCTGCGGGGCGTGGGGGAGGTCGCTTTGGCTAAGCCCTCGGGCACGGAGTCCTGCTGCGGCCGAGGGCACAGCAAAGTGTGCCAGTGGGCGTCAGGTGCCAGGCTCTGGCCGGGGTGGTTTAGCCTACGGGAACGGAAAGAAGCCAGGAAGAGTTAGGGGCTGACGGCAGAAACCGGCGCTGCTGAGGTACCTTACAGCCCAGCCAGGGCAGCATGGCATCTGCGTGGCACTGCCAGCCAGGCTGGGTAGGAACATGGCATCTGTGTGCCACTGCCAGCCAGGCTGGGCAGGAACATGGCATCTGCGTGGCACTGCCAGCCAGGCTGGGTAGGAACATGGCATCTGCGTGGCACTGCCAGCCAGGCTGGGCAGGGACATGGCATCTGTGTGCCACTGCCAGCCAGGCTGGGCAGGGACATGGCATCTGTGTGCCACTGCCAGCCAGGCTGGGCAGGAACATGGCATTTGTGTGGCACTGCCAGCCAGGCTGGGCAGGGACATGGCATCTGCGTGGCACTGCCAGCCAGGCTGGGCAGGGACATGGCATCTGTGTGGCACACCCAGGCCAGGATGCTGCAGCTCCCCAGACACAAGCAGCACTGAGGCTGCAGATGTGCTCCCAGCTGGCACAGAGCTGCACACACTCACTGCTCCTGGGTGGGCACAGATGCCAGAGGAGCAGACAGCAGCGGTGGCCTCATCCTGCTCCTGAGCAGGGTGTGAGGGTGGCAAGGTGCCAGTCCCTGGTGCATGCAGTGCACGAGGTGGGCGCTGCAGCAGCCTGGGCTGCAATCCTGCTCCAGCTGCAGTCCCAGAGCAGCTCCTCCTCACACTGTCAGTGCCAGCCCTGTGCAAGCAGTGCCATGGGAGGCTCTGCAGGTGGCAGGGCTGGCACTCCTTGCTCCCCTGCTCCAGGCCATAGCTCTTAGCTCTCCAGCACAGGGCTCCTGCCCTTCAGACTGAAGCCTCATGCCCAGCTGTCCCCTGCCCCCTGCAGATGCTGACAGGCCCCAGGGCACCAACCTGGCTGCACAAACCCAAACACAGGCTCAGGAGGGGGTTGGCATTCCTTGGGCTCCCTGCTCCAGATTCCCTGACCTTAGGCAAGTTCTGCCTTTCAAACTGTGATTGCTGCACTGCCCAGTCCCACACAGCAGCTGCCCACAGCCTGCTGCCCCCGGGGCAGGTGCCCAGCTGGCACAGACACAGACCTCTGCCACCAAACCCCGCACAGAATGGTGCCATCAGCATTTCCACCCCCAAAGGAGCCCCCAGGTGCTGTACCAGGGTAGAGCTCAGTCCTGCCTGGCTCCTGCAGTCCTTTGACTCCTCGGGGGGCAGGAGGGCAGGCAGGTACCAGCACTGCCTGCATGCCCTGGGCAGCTCCCAGCTGGGCACCTTCAGTGCAGTTCTGGCTCAGCCCACCCAGCTGCCTTCTGGTCCCTGCAGGATTGTGGCACTTAACAGAGAGGCATCCAATGAGCCTGATCCAAGGGGATGTGATCAGCTGGGCACTGGAATTGGCACGGGAAGGGCTGCTCCAGGTGAGCCTTCAGCAGCAACTCTTCCTCCCCAGACAGGTCCCTGTGGCCACTGTGTAGGCTGCCCACACGTGCAGGGTACCCGGGAGGGGTCCTCCTCCTCGGTCTGCAGTGGGGTCAGAGCTGGCCCCAAGCACCCCTGGGAGCCAGCTGTGCCCTGCAGGGACACTGCCCAGCTGCTGCGGGGCCTGGGGACAGCCTGGGCAGCTCCAGCCCTTGCCCACAGCACAGCTCAAGGTCCCCTCGGGAGGAGAAGGGAGGTGCAGAGCAGGGGGGATCTGTGCTGCCAGGGGCATTGCTGTGCCCAGAGATGCTGAGCAGCACTGGGATGGTGCCACTGCTACAGCAGAGCTAAGAGCCTGCAGTGGGGGTTGCCAACCAAGCTGCCCTTCAGTGCCAGTCTTGACCGGGAGCTTGGGAGGGCACAAACCTCCCCCTTCAGACACTGGATGGGCACAATGAAGTCCCCTGGGAGACTGCAGCCCAGCTCTGCCCATCCACAGCCCCCTGGCCCTGCAGCCCAGCCCTGCCATCCACAGCGCCCTGGCACTGCAGCCCAGCCCTGCCCCATCCACAGCCCCCTGGCCCTGCAGCCCAGCCCTGCCATCCACAGCGCCCTGGCACTGCAGCCCAGCCCTGCCCCATCCACAGCCCCCTGGCCCTGCAGCCCAGCCCTGCCATCCACAGCGCCCTGGCACTGCAGCCCAGCCCTGCCCCATCCACAGCCCCCTGGCCCTGCAGCCCAGCCCTGCCATCCACAGCGCCCTGGCACTGCAGCTCAGTGGGCTCTTGGGTGCTGCTGCAGCTCACCTGCCAGCAGCAGCCCAGGGCACTCCTGCCAAGGGCAGATGAAGAAGTTCAGCTGCAGATGAGCTGCAAAGGGCAGAGCTGCAGCCCAGCCTTTGGCTGCTGGGCACTGCCCTGCAGAGCAGAGCTGCACAGCCACACACTGCCCAAGGGGCTGGTGGCCAGAGCCCTGCCAGCCACTGAGCACCCCAGAGTGCCCACAGGGTCACTCTGCCAGGCCTGTCTGCCCAGGACCATCTCACATAGCAATTTCCAGGCCAGGTCTTATGCCCAGCCCAGGAGCGCTGAGCAGCCAGAGCAGTGCCCTTTGTCAGGCTGTGCCAGTCAGGATGCTGCCACTGCTCAGTGCCACCGCACCAGGGCACTACAGCAGCCACTCTCCAGCACGAGATGTGTGCCAGCATGGTGCTGCAGAAAGCAGGGCTGCACATCCCCCAACTAAGGCCCCAGACTGGCACTCCCTGGGCAGCCCCAGGTGCCCACGGTGCCCTGCCACCCAGCAGCAGCTGCTCCATGGCAGGGCTGTGGTGGCTTTGCTGGCAGGTTCCCAGGGGCACAGCTCAGGTTTCCCAGCTGGTGCTGACCCCCCCGGGGGCTCTAATGACTTGGGGAAAGCAAATCAATGCCTGCCTGCTGTTGAGCACTGCAGCCCGGGCAGGGCAGGGCAGCCTGGCGAGGATCGATGGTGCCCAGGGGCGGCCTGTGCCCAGGGGCAGCTTTCCACCCAGCACCAGCAGCACAGACTCTGCTCCTGCTGCTCTGTGGCTGGGGGGGTGCAGCCTGCCCTGGCTAGCTCTGGGCATCCCCTGAGGCCATCCAGCTCAGCTGAAGGTCAGAGATGATCCTGGAAGGCAATGCCAGCACAGACAGGAAAATGCCCCTGCCAAAGGACAGGTGGGCAGTGCCACCTGTGGCTGACTGGTGCCTCCTCTGAACACCTAACCCTGGTCCTTGTGGTTTGCTGCCTTGAGAGCCCTGGTCCAGAGGAGGCCATGAAGATGCTCAGAGGCTGCAGAACCTCCCCTGTGGGGACAGGGTGGCAGAGTTGGAGCTGCTCAGCCTGGAGAGGAGAAGGCTGCAGGGAGAGCTCAGAGCAGCCTGAAGGGGCTGCAGGAGAGCTGGAGAGGGATTTTGGGCAAGGGCTGGCAGTGCCAGGAGGAGGGACAATGGCTTTGAGCTGGCAGAGGGGAGAGTGAGAGTGGAGATGAGGAAGAAATTGTTGAGAGTGAGGGTGGGGAGAGCCTGGCACAGGCTGCCCAGGGAGGCTGTGGCTGCCTCCTGCCTGGAGGTGTTGAAGGCCAGGCTGGATGAGGCCTGGAGCAACCTGTGCTGGTGGGAGGTGTCCCTGCCCATGGCAGGGGGCTGGACAAGAGGACCTTTGAGGGTCCCTTCCCAGCTAGTGCCCCCTGTGGCTGTGGTTGGTGTCTCCTCTGAACACCTCACCCTGGTCCTTGTGCTCTGCCACCTTGAGAGCCGCAGGAGGTGAACCCCCTCTGGAGGGGCATGGAGGGAAGCAAGTCTGTGACCTGTGGGCCTGGCCCTGCATTAATGCCCTGCAGTCATCTGTCTGCCCTAATGCTGGGCAAGACTGGCAGCCAGAGTGGCACTCAGCAGGGAGGGGGCACAGGGTGTGGGCAGGGCTGTGTGGCAGCAGCTCAGCCCTGTGCTGCCTGCACTGCCCTGCTCTTGGGTGGCCTCTGCAGCTCCTGCTCTGCACAGGACGTTTCAGTGCACTGCTTTGAGGCCAGCTGGAACATTCCAGTAAGAGAAACAACCTCACTGCTGCTGAAAACAATGCTCAAGTCTGCAGCAGTCCCTTTTGGGAGGGATCAAAAGCCAAAATGTAAATAGTTGGTCCCACTTTGCTCTGGGACTTCTCTCTGCACTCTGCCCTAGTACCCTGCACTAAGACATGCCAGGGAGGCTTTGCTGGGTGTCCTGGCTGGCTGGGGAGAGAGGCTCTGAGCCCCTTCTGGGCAGATCCTCTGTGGTGCTGACTTGCCCCCTCCAAAGGGCTACAGCTGGGGCTCAATCTGCTCTTGTGCTCTCAACACCCAGCACAGCCTGCCCTGTGCCCTCCACCCAGCTCTGAGCACCCAGCACAGCCTGCCCTGTGCCCTCCACCCAGCTCTGAGCACCCAGCACAGCCTGCCCTGTGCCCTCCGCCCGGCTCTGAGCACCCAGCACAGCCTGCCCTGTGCCCTCCACCTGGCTCTGAACAACCATGATGATCCTTGAGGTCCCTTCCAACCTTCCCATTCTATGACTCTATGAGAGGCACTTCTGGTGGTGCCTAGGCTGGGGAGGCAGGGGTGGGCTGTGCACTCCCCCACCACAGTCCCCACTCCCCCAAGCTGCAGTCTAAAGCCCAGCAGCAGCCTGGGGTTGAGCAGCTCACCCTCCTTACCCCAAACTGTGACTCTCTGGAGCCTGAGGATGCCAGACCCCAAGAGAACCCTCTGAAGGGCTCAGGTAATCATAGAATCATGGAATGGGAAGGCTGGAAGGGACCTCAGAGCTCAGCCAGTTCCCACCCCCTGCCATCGGCAGGGACACCTCCCACTAGCCCAGGTCACTCAAGGCCTCCTCCAACCTGGCCTTGAACACCTCCAGGGAGGTTGTGGAGCACAGAATCACCCAACATGATCAAAGATCTTTGATCCCATTGGGTGATTCTGTGCTCCACAACCTCCCTGGGCAACCTGTGCCAGTGTCTCACCACCCTCACTGCAAACAACTTCCTCCTAGCATCCAGTTTCAATCTCCCTTCTGCCACTTCAAACCCATAACTAATCAAGAGGGACACTGTGGCACTGCACCAGCTCCCCACAGCCCTCAGCTCTGCTGCTTCCTACTCACCAGAGCTGACCCTCAAGCCAGGCTGTGCTTGCAAGGCAGCTGTCAGAGCATCCTGCCAAGCAGCAGCCCAGGGCAGGAGCACCACCAGCCCTGCTGGAGCACAGCCCCCCTGGCAGCTCAGCTCCTGCTCCATGCACCCAGCACACTGTGGGGACTTCTGGAGGAGGTCAGTGGCCAAATTCCACCTTGCACTGCCCTCCTTACTGAGCTTTTTGCCCCAGCACAGCTCAGAGAGCAGGCAGAGCTGCAAGCCCTGCAGGGGTGAGTGAGAGGGGAACCTGCAGCTTCTCCCAGCACAGCACCAGCTGGAGACAGACACAGGACAGACAGCAAGGCCTTGGGCTCGCTGCCCCCAGCCCTCTCCAGCACCAAGCTGGACTCTCAGCCAGAAGCAAGAGCATCACAGAAGCATCAGGGGGCAGCAAGCCCCAGTGAGGGCAGGCAGGTCTGCAGCAGAGCCCATGGAGACAGGAGGGGCTGCAGGCTCCTCTCTGCCACTTGCAGCTTGAGGCTGTACCCCAAAAGCCCAAGCTGCAGCTACCAGCAGCTATGGAAGACAACCAAACCTCCCCTGGAGCTGTGCCCAAGTCACTTCTCCTGACCCAAACAGCTATGGAAGGGGCTGACTGCACTCCAAGGGAGGTAAGCATGTGGAGGGGAGATGCCTTTCTTCCCACACAGATGCCCTTCTTTCCAGCCTGGTCTCCCCTGGGAGCACCCACACAGGCTTCACCCACCCACCAGCCTGTGGGCACAGCCTGGTCTGCAGCCTGCAGCCCAGCTCTCTGCTGTCTCCTTGCAGGAAGGAGAAAAGCAGTCACCCAGCCAGACAAGCATCAGCTGCTGCTGCTCAGCTGCCTCCTCCTCAGCAGGCAGCAGCTCCCATGCCTGCAGGGTGCTGAGGTCCTCTGCAGATTGGTCTTTGTGCCCCAGCTGGGAACCACCTGCCAGAGCTGCTCAAGCAAGCACAGTGCTGTTGGAGATCTGCCACCTGCTGCTCCTGCTGAGGTTCAGTGCTCACCTTGGTCACAGCACTCCAGCAGCTCTCCAGGGCCATGCAGGCAGGACTCTGGCACTGAGACATTCACCTGCTCCCTGCTAAGAAGCAAGAGGCTGCCCTGTGCTTGCCTGACCACTGCCAAGCACAGCAAGTTCCTGCTCATTACTGAAACAAAAGAACTGCCTCCAGCTCTGGGGACCCCAGCACAGGAACATGGAACTGCTGGAGAGGGGCCCGAGGCCACCAAGATGCTCAGAGGCTGCAGAATCTCCCCTGTGGGCACAGGCTGGCAGAGTTGGGGCTGTTGAGCCTGGAGAAGGCTGCAGGGAGAGCTGAGAGCAGCCTTGCAGTGCCTGAAGGGGCTGCAGGAGAGCTGGGGAGGGACTTTGGACAAGGGCTGGCAGTGCCAGGATGAGGGACAATGGCTGTGAGCTGGGAGAGGGGAGAGTGAGAGTGGAGATGAGGAAGAGATTGTTGAGTGAGGGTGGGGAGAGACTGGCACAGGCTGCCCGGGGAGGCTGTGGATGTCCCCTGCCTGGAGGTGTTGAAGGCCAGGCTGGATGAGGCCTGGAGCAGCCTGTGCTGGTGAGAGTAGTCCTTGCCTGTGGCAGTTGTTGTAGATGATCTCTGAGGTCCCTTCCAACCTGAGCCACTCTGTGCCAGGCCAGCAGGCTGTGGTCTTGGATGAGGGACTTTGGATTTTCCCATGCAACAGAAGTTTGAGCTTCCTGGAGATGCTCTGGTGTGGAGCTGCCTGCAGTGTTTGAGCACAGCCACTCCAGCAAGCCCTGGGGCACTGCAGACCCAGACTGCAGCTTGCCCTCCTCTGCTGCCTCACTGCCCACAGGGGCACAGCCACCTCTCCACAGGGGCATGGTGTGAAGGGAATGGTCCCAGTGGGCCCAGAGCTCAGCCTGCCTCTGCCCCACACTGGCATTCAGGTTGTGCCTTGTCCCCTCACTAATGCTTCATTAGCTTCGACCAGCAGGAGAGGCAAAGCAGCGCAGCCAGGGAGGACCCAGCCCCCCGAGCCCTGGCATCTCTGCTCTTCACCCACACCAACACCTGGCTCTGAGGCCAGGGCTGCTCCAGGAATTCAACATCACACCAACAGAGTCCCCAGCACAGCCCTGGGCAGCAGCCCATGGACCACCAGCACCCACCTGGCCACTCTGTCTCACACAGGTGGGGCAGCAGCACAGACACCAACAGATGAACCAACAGATCTCTTTGCTCTGCTCAGACCCCACCTNCTTCTGGGTCACCTCAGGGCCACCAGCTCTTGCCTTGGCCCTAGCAGACACTGCTGACAGGGCTAGATGGACACAGCCGTGGCTGCACAGCTGCCAACTCAGCCAGGCCTGTACAGGAGGCCTCCAGCCAGCCCTGCCTGCTCCTCAGGACCACACAGAACCACTGCCAGCCAGAGCCCAACCACGCAGCACCTCCGCAGCACAGCAGCGAGCAGAGGCTGGCAGCAAAGTGCCAGCACAACCTACAGGAGTCCAGCAAACCCAAGTGCTAGCATCAAGTGCCAAGGAGCCCCCAGAGCAGGCTGACTGGGCAGGACCCAGCAGCCTGTTCAATACTTGGCAGCACTGAGCTGCCCCTGACCCCCCCTCACCTGGCACCGCTCACAGCCCCACGCTGGCTCTGGCCCCGCATGAGGCATGGTTGGCACAGGAAGCAACAAGTCCCTGGCTGTGGCAGCAGCAGGGTCCCCAGGAGGGAGCTGGCTGGCAGGAGTCTGAAGCCTTGCTGGGCACACAGCAGCAGGCAGGGAACCTGTGCTGCTGCTCTCCTGGCCCCTGCAGCAGGCAGGGAAGTGCTGCCTGTGCCCAGCCTGTGCATCTGGGGTACCTTGGCAGGGAGTCCTCTGCAGAGAGGCAGCTGGGATGGGCTGAACTCTGACCCATCCATGCCACAGAGGCATCAGGCCAGGCCAGATGTCACCTGTGAGACTGGGCCAGAGTGGAGCACAGCCCCACGCAGAGCCTGGCCAGCAGAGGAGGTCTCCAGCTCAGCTCGGGGTGCCCAGGGGCTGGGTACCATAGGGAGCTCAGCTGAGTGAGCTCACTCCAGCCAGAGGCTGCTCAGCAGCCAGAGGAGCTGCATGGAGATGCAGGGCAAACACCCTCCCTGCTCCACAGCATCACCCACTCCACCTGCCCAGCCAGAGCTGTGCTGCCAGCAGCACCCAGCTGTGAGCCACCCAGCTCTAGGGGCAGCAGCACTCAGGGTAGCTCCAACCAACAGCAGCAGCCAGGGGATTGCAACCACAGAATCATGGAATGGTAGGAGTTGGAAGGGACCTCCAGAGATCATCCAGTCCTACCCCCTGCCAGAGCTGGGGCACCCAGGGCAGGGCACACAGAACACAGCCAGGTGGGGCTGCAAAGCCCCCAGGGAAGGAGGCTCCACAGCCTCCCTGGGCAGCCTGCTCCAGGCCTCCAGCAGCCTCACACCAAAGAAGTTTCTCCTCATGCTGAGGTGGCACCTCCTGGGTTCCAGTTTGTGCCCACTGCTCCCTGTCCTGTCACAGGGCACCACTGAACAGAGCCTGGCACCTGCTCCTTGCCCCCACGCTGCAGCTATCTGTAACCATTGAGCAGCTCCCCAAGATGAGGAACAGGACTCATCTGTGAGCACAACAGGAGGGAGGGAAAGCAACTGAAGGCACCCAGAAGTTTGCAGCCCAGAGCCTTTTCCAGGCCAGCTCCTGCTCCAGCTCCCCTTGCTGCCTGCTTCCCAATGCTGTGGTGGCCTCAGAACCAGGGGCAAGGAACTCTGCTGCTGCTGGCAGCACTCTGAAGCCTTCTGCCCAGCCCAGTTTTGGCTCTGCAGGCCCAAGTGTCTGTGCTAGAAACGTCCTGTGCAGAGCAGGAGCTGCAGAGGCCACCCAAGAGCAGGGCAGTGCAGGCAGCACAGGGCTGAGCTGCTGCCACACAGCCCTGCCCACACCCTGTGCCCCCTCCCTGCTGAGTGCCACTCTGGCTGCCAGTCTTGCCCAGCATTAGGGCAGACAGATGACTGCAGGGCATTAATGCAGGGCCAGGCCCACAGGTCACAGACTTGCTTCTCTCCATGCCCCTCCAGAGGGGGTTCACCTCCTGCGGCTCTCAAGGTGGCAGAGCACAAGGACCAGGGTGAGGTGTTCAGAGGAGACACCAACCACAGCCACAGGTGGCACTGGCTGGGAAGGGACCCTCAAAGGTCCTCTTGTCCAGCCCCCTGCCATGGGCAGGGACACCTCCCACCAGCACAGGCTGCTCAAGGCCTCATCCAGCCTGGCCTTGAACACCTCCAGGCAGGAGGCAGCCACAGCCTCCCTGGGCAGCCTGTGCCAGGCTCTCCTCATCCTCACTCTCAACAATTTCTTCCTCGTCTCCACTCTCACTGTGCCCTTTGCCAGCTCACAGCCATTGTCCCTCCTCCTGGCACTGCCAGCCCTTGTCCAAAGTCCCTCCCCAGCTCTCCTGCAGCCCCTTCAGGCACTGCAAGGCTGCTCTGAGCTCTCCCTGCAGCCTTCTCCAGGCTCAACAGCCCCAACTCTCCCAGCCTGTCCCCCCAGCAGAGCTTCTGCAGCCTCTGAGCATCTTCATGGCCTCCTCTGGTCCAGGGCTCTCTTGTATTGGGGTCACATATCTGGCCCCAGCCCTGCAGGTGAGGTCTCCCCAGAGCAGAGCAGAGGGGCAGGATCCCCTCTCTCCATCTCTGCTCACACTGCTTGCTCCTGTCCAGCTTCTCCACCATTAGCATCCCCAAGTCCTTCTCTGCAGGGCTGCTCTGAATCTCATCAGCCCCCACTCTGGATTGGTACTGAGGGCTGCCCTGACCCTGGTATCAGGAGTGAGTGAGGATCCTCAGCCTTGGTCTGCATCCCCAGGGTGTTCAGCACAGTTACTTCCCTTAGGCAGCTCTTTACTGGTTTTGCTCCATGTCAGCAGTTTTCAGACTACCCTGCAGAAGAAAGCTCCACCAGCAGGCAATGTCCCTTCCCTTCATGCAGTGCCACATGCCTCAGAGGATGCCAGCTGCAGATGCCTTCAGCTGCTGCAGGCATCCAGGCCACCTGAACACAGCTCCTCCAGGGCACACCCAGGCAGCACCCACATGGCTACAAACCATGCAGCACTGCCTGGGCAGCCAAGGCTGCTCTGCTCTGCTCTGTGTCAAACTCAGCAGCCCAAGCTTGCTATTTTGGGCCATGCTGCCCACTGCAGCACAGGCCCAGCTCCTTCCCTGGCACTGCCAATGTGTCCCAGCAGACACGCGGCAGATGGGCACTGCGTGGGCAGGGAGCTGCATCCCGAGCACACAGCAAGTGCAGCAGCCCTTGCCAAGGGGAGTTTGCCCATGCATGCACCCAACAGCTCTGCAGGGCCTCCCCACAACTCCCTTTCAGTGACCACCCCCTAAGCCCACCAGGAACCCACCTCCCACTGTGCCACAGCTGCAGGCACAGAGGAGCTCCAGCATGGCAGAGGTGCACAGACTGCATTGGGGTGGAAGGGACCTGCCCCTCACAGGTCATCCTGTCCTGCTCCTCATAGGTCATCTTGTCCTGCCCCTCACAGCTCATCCTGTCCTGCCCCTCACAGCTCATCCTGTCCTGCCCCTCACAGCTCATCCTGTCCTGCCCCTCACAGGTCATCCTGTCCTGCCCCTCATAGGTCATCTTGTCCTGCCCCTCATAGGTCATCCTGTCCTGCCCCTCATAGGTCATCTTGTCCTGCCCCTCACAGATCATCCTGTCCTGTCCCTCACAGCTCATCCTGTCCTGCCCCTCACAGGTCATCCTGTCCTGCCCCTCATAGGTCATCTTGTCCTGCCCCTCACAGATCATCCTGTCCTGTCCCTCACAGCTCATCTTGTCCAACCCCCGGCAGTCAGCAGGGCCACCCAGGCTGCCCAGTGCCACCCAGGCTGCCCAGTGCCACCCAGGCTGCCCAGGGCCACTTCAAGTCAGCTCCACACTTAAAGCTTTTGGGCAGCCAAGGCCACTGACCTTTGGTGCCTGGTGCCCAGCAGAGTTGTGCTGGCACAGTGGTGCAGCAGCCATGGCACGGGTGTGGGTGTTACCATGGTTTGAAGTGTGCCATTTAAATGCTGTTCACAGAAGGGCTGCCCAAGAGGGTGCTGAAAGTGCTGATGGCAGCCAGCAGCTTGTCAACACAGCCTCTGATAAGAGAGGCAGGGCTGCACGGTGGCAGCAGGGGCTGGATTCTGCCTCCTCTCAAGGGGGCTCCCAGGGAGCTGCTTCATCCTCACACAGAGCAGCCCAGAAGATCCAGAGACTGCCCCACAGCCTCCTAAAGACCTGAAGGCAAGAGGAGAATGAAATTCTCCCCTGCTTTACCCAGCACCAAGCCTTTCAGCAGCGTTCAGCTCACCTGCCCCAGCCAGGGCACTGCCAGCATCTGCTGCTCTCTCCCTTGCTCAGAGGAGCAGAGCCCAGCAAGCAGTGGGTGATGCCACCAGGAGCAGCAGAGTTGGCTTTGCCTGCCCACACCCAGATGACTGTGGAGATTCTGTGGAAGCTACAAACACACCACACCCAGGCCCCAGAGGGGCAGGGAGAGAAGATGTGTCAGCAGATGAGGAGACAGCAGCACAGGATGGTCACACAACCACAGAATGGGAGAGGCTGAAGATTACTGAGCCCAAGCCCCTGCCAGGATCACCCAGGAACACATCCAGATGGGTTTTAAGATCTCCAGAGAAGGAGACTCCACAGCCTCTTTGGGCAGCCTGCCCCAGGGCTCCAGCACCCTCACATCAAAGAAGTTTCTCATGTTGAGGTGGAACTTCTGACTGAGTTTAGATCTCCAGAGGAGACTCCACAGCCTCTCTGGGCAGCCTGCTCCAGGCCTCCAGCACCCTCACATCAAAGAAGTTTCTCCTCATGTTGAGGTGGAACTTCTGTGACTGAGTTTACATCCCCTGCCCCTTGTCCTGTCCCTGGGCATCACTGCAAGGAGCCTGGCTCCAGCCTCCTGCCCCCCACCCCTCAGGTGCTTGTGGACATTGATCAGGTCCCCTCTCAGCCTTCTCCTCTCCAGACTAACCAGCCCCAGGGCTCTCAGGCTGCCCTCCTCAGATATCTTCCAGCCCCTTAACCACCCTCATAGCCTCTGCTGAACTCNCAACTCTTGCAGGCAGCACCTCCCTGTGCTTACCCAGCCTGTGTCTCCCCCTGCCTCCAGGCTGCCTTTCTCCCTTGGACATGAGCTGCCTGGCAGCCAGCACCCAAGATTTGCATCTTCAAAGCTGCAGGTTTTAAGAGTCAGCTTCAACTGGAGCCATCTCCTGCCTCTGGTGTGTGTGAGACCAAGATGTGGCAAGGGGAAGAACCAAAGGCCAAAGTGCTGGGAAGCTTCTGTCTGCTGAGGCACAGGACAAGCTTTGCATGTTAGAGCTGTTCCATATTCTGAGCCCCACTTTACCATGGCATTAGGTGGAAGATTAAAACCATATCACATGAAGCAGCACAGAGAGGGCTGGGGCAGGCTGCTCCCTCTATTAGCATTAAACATCACAGTGGGGAGCACTGCACCACGCAGAACCTGCAGCACTGCAACCTCTCATCTGCTCTCAAGGGGCAAGGTAAGGCCTTGGAGCAGGCAATTAAGCAAATATCCCAACCCTCTGATCCTCCTGGATAGGGGACTAGAAAGCTTCCCAAGCCAGAGCTGCTGGCATGGCCTGGCTCTCGCGGCGCTCCCGCGGGCACTGCCCCGCGCTGCCTGCCAAGCTGGGCCTGCTTCCTGCTCACTGCCTGGGCAGAGAGGAGCAGGATCACATCCTGCTGGCAGAGCCCTCCAAGCTTATCCAGTCCAACCCTCGCCCCAGCACTGCAGGCTCAGCACCAAACCATGGCCCTAAGCAGCAGGGCCACAGCTGCTGGCACACCCCCAGGGATGGGCACTGCAGCACTGCCCTGGGCAGACCATTGCAAGCTTTGAGAAGCCTTCCAGGGCAGAAAGATTTGCTGAGCTCCAGCCTGAGCCTGCCCTGGGGCAGCTTGGAACCATTGCCTCTGCTGCTGTCCCTTGGCACCAAGGAGCAAAGGTCCATGAGCAGCAGCAGCTCCGTCCCCAGCAGCACTGCTCCTGCTGCTCCCCAGGGGCAGAGTGCCCAGCTCTGAGTGCTAAGGAATGGCAAATATCAGAAGCACTTCCAGAACAATGCTCCCTTCTCCCCTCCTCCCCAGGGAGGGGGCATCTGGAGCCAACCCAGCACTTTCTGGAATACTTCATCTGGGGAACCCAGCAGGCTCCTGACAAAGGAGGCACTGTGCAGGCTCCAGCTCCGCAGCGAAGGAGCACAACAAATCCTGAGTGTCAACCCAGAGGCTTCTGCAAGCACATCTGAGGCTCCTTATCTGTGACCTACATAGCTTCAAACCACCAAGTCCTCATCTGGGCTGCTCAGTTTGCTTTTCCTGGAGGCTCCAAAACACCCAGTTCCAGATTCCCAGGCACCTTTCAAGTTAAGAGCCCAGACCATCCCTTCTCAGCCACAAATAAGGGCAGCACAGGTACCTGAGGTTCATCCAGTCCTGCAGCTTGCAGAACCTGCCACAAAGGCACTTTGAAGATCTAAGACTATCAAAAGGGACAGGAGGGAGAGGCTGGGGGAGAGCCCTATCACAGATGCAGTTTCCAGGCAGCGCAACTTAAGGCACTGTCTGAGCTGTGCTGCTCTCAGGCCTCTTCACCTGCCCTGGCACCAGGGACCTGCTCCCTTCCTGACATCCAGCCTGAACCTCCCCTGGCACAGCTGGAAACCATTTCCTCTGGCCCTGTCACCTGCCACCAAGCAGCAGAGGTCCATGAGAAGCAGCAGCTCCATCCCCTGACTGAGCTCAGTACCTGACAGTGTCTCCCTGGCCTTCCAAGGAGGGTCAGCAGTACAACCAGGCCTCCACTCTGAGCTGGCACTGGAGCATCTCCTGCTGCTTCCAGGAACCTGCTCAACTGCACCACAGAGAACTTCATTTCCCTGCCCAGAAACCCATGTGCCAGGAGACTTCTAGGCTGTGTCCCCTACCTTGATTGTATTTGTTCTGCTTCCACATCAGTGACCTCCTCTCCTTCTGCTCCTTTCACCTCACCAGTGGCCCAGCTCCACCACCTCAATCCAGCTCCAACCCCAGGGATGCTCTGCAGGCCATTCCCAAAGGCTGCCTCCCAGGGTCCTACCTGCAGACACCACCAACGAGCAGATGGAGCAGAGCAGTCAGCACTGGCACTTCTGCTTGGCACACACTGGGAGGGCTTGGAGGGGACCTCTGGAGATCAGGTCCCACTCCCCTGCCAAGGCAGGATCACCTAGGGCAGGTCCCACAGGAACACACCCAGGTGGGTCTGCAAAACCTCCTGGTCTGATCATGACACTAAATGGAGGAGGCAGCAGCCACTGCTGTGGAGTGGCTTGAGGGAGGGGATGAGAATCACCTTGAGTCAGAGTGGTTTGAAGTGACTCCAGCAGGAGAGAGTTTTCCCAGAGGTGCTTCTGGAGGAAGTCAGCCCTGGGCTGGAGCTGTCTGAGCCCCATGCAAACCTGTGCTCACCTCCTGTGCTGGAGCTGAGCCCCCTGCAAACCTGTGCTGATCTCCTGTGCTGCAGCTGAGCCCCCTGCAAACCTGTGCTGATCTCCTGTGCTGCAGCTCGGCA
>WBNM01035215.1:0-12588 GCA_013399055.1 Ramphastos sulfuratus
CTGTCGCAGCTCTGTCACAGCAGTTGCTCTGTCACGACAGGACCCGTCGTGTCGCAGCCCTGTCACGCCGGACACATGTTGCCTTTTCCCTTGCTCTATTTCCCCTTCCCTGGACAAAGTGCCCATTTGCCGTTAATGGCGGGCAGGAAGAACCCAGCCGAGCCCCAGCGCGGCTCAGCACACGGGAGGAGAAAGGTCTCTGTTGTTGTCCCCCTTTCAAGCCTGCGGGGGAGGGGAAGCAGTTTTCGCGCCTTTCTCTCCTCCCCATTCAAACCCTGGGAGATGAAGGGTAGGGAGAGAAAGAAGGAATTTGGAGTACTCTACAACAGTCACCCTCACAGTGAGAAATACTTTCCTCATGTTGACGTGGAACTTTTGATGCCTCAAAGACGGCAGCATGCAGCTCTGCCTAGCAGTGAAGCCTGTGAGGGAAGACTGAAATTCAGCCAGTCTCCTAAATAAAATCGCTGTGCAACAGAGCAAGAGGAATGGAGAAACTATCTTAGAAGTTTGGGGGAAATGGCCTTGCATGGAAGATGTTATGATGCACTCCTGTGAAAAGCCTGAGATAATGAAACAGCTCAAATATGAGATTGCTTATAGGCATGACAGTTCATTAAAGTAAGAACATAGTGAACATGACAGAAGCCTGCTTGCTTAGGTGTGTAAGCATTTTCAAACGTGGCATAGTTCAGAAGGAGGAAAAGCTCTTGAACCCATAGCAAAACCCAACAACTGCCATGAGAAGAAACAAAATACTTATGGAAATAAAAATATTTGTGTGCATAAAGCTTGCAGGAAGAAAGGAAGGAAGGAAGGAAGGAAGAAAAAGAAAGAAAGAAAGAAAGAAAGAAAGAAAGAAAGAAAGAAAGAAAGAAAGAAAGAAAGAAAGAAAGAAAGAAAGAAAGAAAGAAAGAAAGAAAGAAAGAAAGGAAGGAAGGAAGGAAGGAAGGAAGAAAAGAAGAAAGAAAAAGAAAGAAAGAAGAAAGAAAGAAAGAAAAAGAAAGAAAGAAAGAAAAAGAAAGAAAGAGAAAAAGAAAAAGCAGCCCAAACTCCCCAAGCTGTTGCCTAAACCATTAGGAGTTGTTTCTAGAGACAGGTTTCTCCAGGGTGCATTAGATGGAGTTTCAGAGGGGTTTAACTGATTAGCAATGATGACAGAGCCATCCATTGCATTGCTTTGAGATTTCATCAAGATCACAGAGTCACAGAATGTCAGGGGCTGGAAGGGACCTCTAAAGCTCAACTCTAGTTCAACCCAGTTCAACTCCACTGCCAGAGCAGCATCTCCTAGACCAGATCACACAGGAACACATCCAGGCAGGTTTTGAGTATCTCCAGAGAGGGAGGCTCCACAACCCCCCTGGGCAGCCTGTGCCAGGGCTCTGTCACTCTCACAGGGAAAAAAAAATGCTCCTCATGTTTCCATGGAACTTCCTATGCCTCAGCTTCCACCCATTGCCCCTTGTGCTGGCACTGGGCATCACCCAGCAGAGCCTGGCTCCAGCTTCCTGGCACTCACCCTGCACATTGATGAAATCACCTCTCAGCTTCATCAGAAACACAAAGGTCATCTCTGAGGCACTTATGAAGCAGGGATAGTGCCAAGTATGTACCTAAGCTGCTCTTCAGGTTGGGAGCACCTCATGTGGCACAGTGGTGCCAAACAGCTAATTCTTCAAAGTTTAGAGATCTATTCCACAGAGAGCACTGAAGTTGCAAGGGGGGGAGTTGAGTTTGGTTTTGGGTTTGGTTTTTTTTTTTGGTTGGGTTGGGATTTTTTGTTCACTGTCATTGAATTCCATTTGCCACTAGCAGAGAGCATGGAAAAGCACAGTCCTCCAGCAGATAATGTCTGCAGGGTCCAACTGCACACAGCCTACTGAGTACAGGGACTGAAGTGTGAGGTATTTAACTTCTGAAACACGAGATTTTAGTAGGTGACTGCACAAACAAATTCTTCTCTTAGACATCTGTAGAGAGTGAGCTAAAATGGTAGAACAGTTGAATTAACTTCTCTAGAAATTCCCCACAAGCCCTACCCAGGGGTGTACATTACTCAAATTATGTATATAAAATAGAAACAGGATAAAAAAAATACTTTTGTTCTGTTTTTCATACACTGATCAAATGCACTGGGAGGATGAATTCATCCTTTGTTGTGTTGAAAACCAGTACACAGTAATAAATATGTAAATGCTGACTCTAATGAATTGCAATTCAAGCTGCAGACAAGTCTGTTGCTTTTTAGGTGTTGTATTGATTGAATTCTCTGTGTGGGTTTTGGTTTTTTTGCTTTGTTTTAAGTGCACCATTATCCTCCAGCAAAATGTTTGATTTATGATACAGATACAGTGGAAGTTTTAAGTTTTATCCCCAGATGTCTCATGAAAAAATAAAGAGGAAGCAAGCATCTAACCAGGAATGACACCAAATGTCAACATCCCAGCAGTGCACAGAGGAACTGTGCTCTCCCGTGGGTAGTGCTGCAGAGGAGCAGGGTAAAACAAAACAGATGGGTGACCCACGGGGGGCAAGAGGCCCCTCAGGGATGATTGTACGAACCATACTTTGATGGAACCTTGGTCACTGACACACAGCTTTTTTCCCCAACCAAAATCAACATGTCTTAGCCTCACTTTGATTTAACCTTGTTCACTAGCACAAAACCTTCCTGATAAGCAATTTGAAGCCAGCAATGCAAGTTTCATTACTACCTACATTTCTGAACCACAGAAGTTCAGCACAGAGCCCAAATCCAAGCTAGGGGCTCCTGTAAACTACAATGATCCTTCCATAGGCAGAGGGGCTTGGAGATAAAGCAGCATGGTTTGGGTTGTCAAAGTTTACAAAGTTACTTTAGCACTAGCATGAGCCTGAAATTAGAGTCTCCATCTCTGGAGTCATTTAAAAGCCACCTGGACAGCATCCTGTGCAACCTGCTCTGTGTGAACCTGCTCTGTCAGGGGGCTTAGACTGGATGATCTCCCTGGGTCCCTTCCAGCCCCTATCATCCTGTGATGCTGTGATCAGAGCTGGCAGACACAGCAATGCTGCTGTTTTAACCTTACAGGTAGTACTTGAAGTCACATGATAATTTGTCCAAGGCCAAGAGGCTTTGCCTGGTGACTCAGAGGTTTAGCTGGTCCCAATTCTTCAGAAGGAAAGAGAAGCTTGCTGTGCATGGTTAGTAATCCTAGCAGGCAAGCTGCACACAACACTGCAAAGCTCTACACAAACCAACAAGCAGTGCACTTCAGCCCAGCTGCTGCAGACACTGCCCCACACTGCGCTGCTCACCCCAGAGGTGTCACAGCCCACGCCAGGAAAATGAACTCTTAGCTCAGCCTGGGGGCTTTGTGTTTACAGATAGCAGAGAGAAAGGGGTGTTGCACAAGGTGACCTCCAAGGGACCCTCCTTTCAACCCTATGCAAATGATCACCACCACTCTCCTGGGGATGCCACACAGACACTGCACAGAGGTTTCGTTAATCATAGAATCATAGAATNGGAAACAGCTCATGGCATTGGTGGCAGTCCCAACAGTAATTGGCACTAGAAAAAGGGACATTGGATGCAGGATGGCATCTGAGGGAGGCAAAACCCCTTAGACACTAAAGCACTGCAAGAACAAGTGCTTTAAGCGGCTTTGCTTTCCCTATGGAAAAGGGATGAAGTTTGCCCTTGCCATTTCTGTTTCTCCAAAGGCAAAACTCTGCAGAGCAGAGGCTCACCAAAGCTCCCAACTTCACTCTCTGTGGCCACGGGCAAGCTTTTTGGACCGGATTAAGAGTCTGCACACATGGCTGTGATCGGCGGCAGCGCAGAGGGAGCATCTCTGCCTCAGGCAGCCCAGGGTACTCAGGGTGAACAAAGAGCAGAGCAGCTTCTGTCTCCATGCTTCAAATGGTGCAAGATATGTCCCCACTAAAGCTACTCATTCCGGTCCTGGGGCTAATGGCAGGAACTGCTGTTTCTACTCTTTCTGATCTTTGGAGAAGCTTGTGCCACTGAGGGCTTTCAGCCTCATGCAGAGATTGAGATTGTGCTTAAACACTGCAGCAACAGGGGCTGAGGCTAAGTAGCAGAGGTTGGTCTGCTCTGCTCAGAAAAACAAACCCTATATTTTCTCTAAACTTGAGTGCAAGTGCTTAGATTCATTAGTAATTCAGTTTAGTTATTCGCTTCCCTTCCCACTTTGAGATAGGTCTTTGGAAAATAAATAAATAGATAACTTGTTCCAGTTCAAAGGAGAAATGTTATTCTTTCATCCAGCTTTGAACCCAGGTGCCCACCTACCAGAATAAAGCAGAAGGAATTAACTGGGTCCATTGAAAAGAGTGGGTCAGAAGCAAATCACTGCCTGCTTGCCTCACTGCTGTATAAAAGTGCACTATAATTAGGGTTCCTGCATACACAGACACCAAAAAGGGGGTCAGTTACATCTGCTTCTCCCAAGAACCCTTGGCACTATTCACTAGTTAATAGTCCATCCCTGCTTTCCCTGAAATAAAATGGTAGTTATAACAAGTATTCATCTCCAGGCTTTGGCTGCTTGACAAGGATTATTCAGTGTTTAAAAATGCCAGTTGAAGTGAATTAGCAGTTGAACACCTCTTTTAAATTATTATTTTTAGTGCTGAAATGTCTGTCTGAAGAGTCCCAGGCTTTTCCAGAATAGCCAGATGCTTTTTCTTCACATCATATCAGGCTTGCAGTGAACAGCTTGAGGGGGCAAGAGTGAAGGAATGAGAACTGCCCACACAGCACGGGGAGGTGAGTAATTTAATTTCTACTTGCAGACACAAGCTTCTATCTCCTCTGCTAAATGCCAGCTTTTACTGTGGAGAGGCAGTGAGCCACATCTATTCTTAAAGCACTTGTTTTGTGGTGGGCAGATGCAAGCTTTAACTTTAAAGAGGGAGAAAGTAATAAATATTTAAAACCACCCACAGGTAGTTTGTGAAAAGTAGTTAACGTCTGTTCAAGCTACAGAGGATGCTTCAAAGAGAGGAGGCCACAGGCAGTTTGCCCTTCACCACTTGCACAACCTCCACTTCAAACACAAGATGTTTCACTTACCTTCTTGCAGTAGCAGCTGCCAATAGAGTTTGTCTGTTTGGACTCAAGAAATAACCCATCATTAATGCCTCGTTAAGTGCCAAGAGCTGAAACTTCTCCCCTAAGCCTTTTGAAATGCAGTTTATCCTACTCCAGCCATCACTTTTAGATCTCCAGATTTGATGTCTTGGGATGTTAGAGACTTCCTTGCTAATAGTATACAGGAGCATAACTGAACTGAGCCAAGCCAAAGCCTTTGGCACATTCCAAGTGGCACTGCCTTTCTCCTTTGTGTCACATCCTCTCCCTCCTCCATGGGACTGGGGCCAGTGAGATCCTCAGCTGCAAATGAGGGGGAGAGCATTGCACCAAGTCACAGAATCATAGAAACATGGTGGGAAAAGCCCCTCAGGACCACCAAGTCCAACCTAGAACTCAAGATTCACCTTAAACCATAGCCCCAAGCACCACATCCAAACCACCTTTAAACACATCCAGGGTGGGTGACTCCACCACCTTCCTGGGCAGCTTATTCCTGTCCCTGACCACTCTCTCCAGGAAAAACTTTTTCCTAATGTCCAATCTAAACCTCCTCAGTCTCAGCTTGAGGCCATTCCTCCTTGTTCTGTCTCCAGTTCCCTGTGAGCAGAGCCCAGCAGCAGCTTCTCCACAACGTCCCTTCAGGTAGCTGCAGACAGCAATGAGCTCTGCCCTCAGCCTCCTCTGTTTCACACTAACCATCCCCAGCTCCCTCAAAAATTTAAGACTGAAAGGTCTGAGATTCAGGTCTCACCTAGTGACTTTGGGAACCAATGCCTGACAGCTGACAGTCTGTCAAGCACAGACAAGGACCTAATACAATTTAGTGCAGTTGGAGCTGGTTGCTCAAATATTTTGAGAATCAAGAGTTGGAGAGGAGGCTTTAACCTGCCCTTGCACAAGAGAGCAAGTAAAGCAAGAAACACTGCAAGGCTTCCCTAGGATGTCACTGTGTTCCCAGAGCTAAACAAATCTCTGAAATGAAAGGGAAGGAGCACATGGACAAGTTGCACCAAGGGAAGCTGTGGAGCTTTCAGCAGCTACTGTAGCACAGCTGCAAATGGTTACAGTGCTACCATACAGTTCACAGGTCACAGACTGAAGACAACAGAAGTTCCTGGGAAGGTGGAAACTTGGCGGAGTTCAGAGCTGTGTGGCTTCTGCAAACCCGGCCGTAAGGCAGCATGTACAATTTGGCTTTGGCACAGCCTTTAAACCATTGCTCATGAGTTTCATATTCACAGCAGACTTCCTCAGGGCTGTTTAAAGAACTCGGGTGATTTGACCCCAGGAACAGAAGTATGCCTTCTAGAAAGATGAAGTGTCCATACATCCTAACACACAGCTTGCTGAAAAGGAGTCAGCTGAGGAGGGTGGCTAAGCCTGACCTTACTTCCAGGTATCACAAAGAACAATGTTTAACTTGGAGCCCACAATGCCAGGCACTCACTCACATGAAGAAACTGGAGCTCTGATAAAAGAAGTTCCAAAATGGTGCACACACAAAAGACCAACTGATAAGGTACATGCTCCTTGTCAGCAGAGACCACAGGCATGCTGCAGATCCCCCATGGCTTCCCTCAGGATCCATCTCCACCCACTACCACAGCTATGCTTTTTCCTTTGTAAGGTCCAAATGCACACTCAAACCCTTAACTCCTCCTCCTCAACCTACCTGGTGTGAAGTTTAACAGTCTCAAACCAAATAGGTGAAACAACTTCCCCATAGAGCAGCCTGGCCCCAGCCTGCAGAGCTAGACCATTAAACCAAAAAAGCAAAGTGCCTTCAAACCTTGAGGCCCTTACCCCTAACTGCAGAAGCTCCAGGACAAAGCTATGCACAGACCAATATGATCTAAGCAATGCCCCTTTATTGAATATATACTTTCTAACAGACTGTGTGGGTTAGGTCAGTGTTAAGCATTGGTCCAGATCGTTAAGGCACAAGCTCTGTGGCATTAAGCAGTTGGTTCAGATCATTAAGGCACAAGGTCTGTGGCATTAAGCAGTTGGTTCAGATCATTAAGGCACAAGCTCTGTGGCATTAAGCAATTGGTTCAGATCATTAAGGCACAAGCTCTGTGGCATTAAGCAATTGGTTCAGATCATTAAGGCACAAGCTCTGTGGCATTAAGCAATTGGTTAGTCTTATCTATTCAAACCCTTCACATGTGAATCTTTGTTTCTGCTTTGATCATCCTGTTGTTGATCTTCTGGGGCTGCTCTCAGCTGGTGTCCTTGCCCTTCAGATGAACCGTCATGAAGGCTGTGAAACTTTTCAGTTCACAATTAGCAGTTAGCACAGGTTGGATTGCTCATATGTTCATTTAATGCAAGGTGTTCCCCTACACCCAACCAAGACAGCCACTGCACAGTACCCAGCCACTTGGTGCAAGCTCTTGCCATGACAGATCCAACAGAAAAGTCTATCTTACCTCTTTGTCCAGGGGACATTTCAGAACTCAGCACTGGCAACCTGGGGCTTTGCTGTTTAAGTGATGCAAGAGACAGCCCAAATTGTGCCCCAGTGAACAGCATGCCCTACCTCTCCAATTTGTATGGAATCACAGACTAATCTTTCTTGTAGCCTAATAATAAAACATTTACATAGTCCTTCTGAAGCAAAACACAAAATTACCATTTTCTGGTTGCAACTCATACATATTGAAAAGCTCTTTCAAAACATTGCTATTTTGCCTGTGGACTGCAGGAATCTGTTGTTCCAGTGAAGCATATTGAGATAAGACTTGAGGCTGTTCTGGAACCAGTTTATCCCCAAAAATATGCCAATGCACATACCTAGTGGATATACTCCTTTGCTTGGAATAAAGTGATTTCTGAATTTTAGCAAACATGCTACTAAAAAAGCAGATGGAAATTCAGTGATTGACTGATTGTTTTATTATTCCAAGTCATCACAAGAGCAAAGGAAACTATTCAGAGGGTAAGTCTGTCAGTGTATGTCTGAGCTTATTAGGGCCACGAAGATGATCAAAGGGTTGCAGGAGCTCTGCTGTGAGGACAGGCTGAGAGAGTTGGGGCTCTGCAGCCTGCAGAAGAGAAGGTTTCCAGGAGACCTTAGAGTACCTTTCCAGTATCTGAAGGGGCACTACAGGAAGGCTGGGGAGGGACTATTGACAAGGTCTTGCAATGCCAGGACAAGGGGCAATGGGTTTGAAGTGGCAGAGGGGAGATTGAAAGTGGATGTTAGGAGGAAGTTGTTTGGAGTGAGGGTGGTGAGACACTGGCACAGGTTGCCCAGGGAGGTTGTGGNGCCTCCAGAGGCTGTGCTTAGGCCTCTTGGATGGCAGAGGCATGGGGGGGAGAACTGGAGAACTGGGGATGATAGATTTAGTTTTGGGTTGGGGAAAATTCAGGGGATTTGCTTATGGATTCTGTATCTCTTTTGTAACTTCTATCTGTAACACTCTCTCCAAATACAATTCTGGTTTTTTTCTCCAATTCGTTTGAGAGCTTCACTCTGTCGACTCTTTAAACCTACGACATCTGTGAGGTCCCTTCCAACCTTACCATTCTGTGACTCTATGATTCTATGATTATAGGTTATGGTTTTGGTCAGAATCTCATACCTAAACCATCCTGTCATTGCAGTGACTAAGTCCCACAGCACACAGAGACGACTGTGGATGTCAGAAGCCAGTGAGCATATAGACATCAGATGCATAATGTCATTCTGAGTGTCACAGAACAGAACACAGCATTTTCCAAAACTTCTTTTCCTTCTGATGTGTTAGAGCCTGTGGGAGGGAAAGAAGACAACAGTTAAAAAAGTCACCTGCATTTCAACATTTTGCTGTGAAATGACAATGTGACATTTTTCTGGAATTTCAAACTACATTATGTGGATAAATACCTTTAAGGCTTTTTTGTCCAGATTGTTGTATTTCCTTTATTACAATAAATATGTTTACCTAATTTTCAGAGCAACAATTGTGAGAAAAGGGAGAGGGAGGCAAGAGTTTAAAAAAAACAAAAACAAAACCCAACTAACTCCAAGTTCTCTGCTGTCACCAAATGCAGAAAGCTTCACATTTTTAATCTAATGACAGCTGGCAGTGTGATTGTTGCTTCCACAGCCAGCAAAGGACAGCAAGCATTGCAGACAGAGGATAACAAGCCACGGCACAAAGCGCCTAGCAAGCACAGACAGAGCACCCTGGCAAGGATGGAATTACCAGAGTTCAGCAGCATGATTCTGAGATGCTGCAGTTGTTTGTCCATCCTATCAACAAGTCACTCTGACTATTATTCTACTTCACTTTTATTTATTTATTTATTTTAATTATTTCATAGAATCATAGAATGGTAAGGTTGGAAGGGACCTTAAGGATCATCCAGTTCCAACCCCCTGCCATAGGCAGGGACACCTCCCACTAGCACAGGTCACTCAAGGACACATCCAACCTCACCTTGAACACCTGCAGGGAGGGAGCAGCCACAACCTCCCTGGGCAACCTGTGCCAGTGTCTCACCACCCTCACTGTAAAGAATTTCCTCCTAACATCCAGTTTCAATCTCCCCTCTGCCAGTTCAAACCCATTCCCCTTGTCCTGGCATTCCAAGCCCTTGTCAATAGTCCCTCTCCAGCCTTCCTGTAGGCCCCCTTCAGATACTGGAAGGCTACTCTAAGGTCTCCTGGCAGCCTTCTCCAGGCTGCACAGCCCCAACTCTCTCAACCTGTCCACATAGGAGAGCTGCTGCAGCCCTCTGAGCATCTTTGTGGCCCTCCTCTGGACTGGCTCCAAGACTTCCATGTCCTTCCTATATTTCTTTTGTTTGTTTGTTTATTTATTTATTTATTTCCTTTTGATCTTCCACTTACACTGAACAAGACTAAATGCAGACTAAAGGGCCCCATCGAGACCTGAATATATTGTAAACATCAGGCCCTGCAACGTTAGCTCAGACAGGTGCTGCATTAGGAGGGCTGCACAGCACCAGAGCTCTGCCACATGGGTACCACATGGGGTTTGCTAGCTCAGGACACCAACCTCCCCATTGGCGTGATCAGCACCCACAGCAGCCATCTCAGTATGACAAGAACGAGGACAAAGACTCCTTTGCTGAGCCCAGGCACCCTCAGGAGCTGTGGGCACTTGTTTGGTGTTATTCTACAACTGATGCTAATGACAACAGCATAATGGTGTTTGTTCTTCAAAGTACCAGCGTGGAAGCCAGATGCAAGAGCCCAGAGTGAGGTCTTCAAAGGCATCTAAACCACATAACTCCTAGTGAAGCCTCTGTGAGGTAGAAAGCCTGATTTTGAGGCACTGGAGCAGCAAGGTTTTCATCTGGACTCAGAGACTATGTCCATAGGTAACTTTTCACAGAATTGCCCAGTTTGGAAAAGGCCTCTGAGATCAAGCCCAGCCTATCACCTAACCCTTCTCATTAACTAACCCATGGCACCAAGTGCCTCATGCAGCCTCCTCTTAAACACCCCCAGGCATGGGCACTCCACCACCTCCCTGGGCAGCCCATTCCAGTGCCAATCACTCTTTCCATGAAGAACTTCTTCCTAACATCCAGCTTGAACCTGCCCTGGCACAGCTTGAGGCTGTGTCCTCTTGTTGTGTCCCTGGGTGCCTGGCAGCAGAGCCCAACCCCAGCTGGCTACAACCTCCCTTCAGGTAGCTGCAGAGAGCAATGAGGTTTGCCCTGAGCCTCCTCTCCTTTCACCAAAACCAAGTATAACTTACAACAACCTCAAATCCCCTAACAAAGCAAATCTGAACATTTCACAAGAACTAGGGTATTTTCATAATCTATTTTCTCTGATACTAGAGGGGAAAAAAATATACTAAAATTCTGCAATATTGCACTTCTAACAGCATCTGTTATCCCAAAGTAATTGAAAAACTACTTAGGATATGCTTCTTCATGAACATCACAGCTGCTTCTGCACAAGACAACAATGCAAAATTAATAGGATTTTGACTGTAAAACATCTTTCCCCAACCATGATCAGTGCAGTCTCCAGAACCTAGAGCTACAGAGTCCTCTAAAGCTGAAAGATGGTCAGTAATGACTTCAGTGAATAACACTGATTTTTCCTTTTGCCTAGAACTGCCTATCTCCCAGAGAAAAAAATAGTCATAAAAAAAATTCCTTATGGCTGAAGGAGACTTGTTCAGGCCCATAAATCAAGGACTTCCCAACAACCTGAAAACATTTGTTGTTCTGTTCTCTACACTATCTTTGAAGCCTCCCACTCAAGCACAGAGCCATGATTGATGAAAAGCTCAAGATGAGGCTGCAGTGTGAGTGCAGCCCAGAGAGCAGCTGTGTGCTGGGCTGCAGCAAGAGCAGTGTGGGCAGCAGGGCAAGGGAGGGGATTCTGTCCCTTTGCTCTGCTCTCCTCAGACCCCAGCTGCAGTCCTGTGTGCAGTTCTGGAGCCCCCAGCACAGGAAGGACATGGAAGTGTTGGAGCCAGTGCAGAGGAGGCCACCAAGATGCTGAGAGGGCTGCAGCAGCTGTGCTGTGAGGACAGGCTGAGAGAGTTGGGGCTCTGCAGCCTGGAGAAGAGAAGGCTTCCAGGAGAGCTTGGAGTGACCTTCCAGGATCTGAAGGGGGCTGCAGGAAGGCTGGGGAGGGACTATTGCCAAGGTCTTGCAATGCCAGGACAAAGGGCAATGGGTTTAATTTGGCAGAGGGAAGATTTAGACTGGATGTTAGGAGGAAGTTGTTTGCAGTGAGGGTGGTGAGACACTGGCACAGGTTGCCCAGGGAGGTTGTGGCTGCTCCCTCCCTGCAGGTGTTCAAGGCCAGATTGGATGAGGCCTTGAGTGACCTGTGCTAGTGGGAGGTGTCCCTGCCTATGGCAGAGGGTTGGAACTAGATGATCCTTGAGGTCCCTTCCAACCTTACCATTCTATGATTCTATGATTCTATGATTACAATAGCTTGTGAAATCTGTCAGATCACAGAAAAAGGCAGGAAGGAAGGCTGCAGATTTTCCTGACATGCAACAAATAATGAGGGCGTTAAAGGACATTTCTGGGGCTCTCAAAACTCCCACAAGGACAAAAAGAACCTGCACGGGGACTACGGCTCCATACTTGCTAACAGTTCCCTAAATGTAATAGAAAATACAAACCAGATTAAAAAGAACCATCCCCACACCCCAAAAGCAAATCCAGCTCCAATTACACGTTTCAAGTACACATCAGATGAACTCCTATGCCAGGCAAAGAGCTGAACCATTAAGTTAAGATGGAGATGGAAGGTTTTCTTCTCACCACCACACTAAGAGCATACCAAAACATAATTAAATGCCCTCAGAGGGCTGCAGCAGCTCTCACAGTATCACAGTATCACCAAGGATGGAAGAGACCTCAAAGATCATCAAGTCCAACCCATTACCACAGACCTCAAGACTAGACCATGGCACCAAGTGCCACGTCCAAACCTGCCTTGAACACCTCCAGGGACGGTGACTCCACCACCTCCCTGGGCAGCCCATTCC
>WBNM01035227.1:0-17147 GCA_013399055.1 Ramphastos sulfuratus
ACTCCCAAACCTACATCAGAGAGTCATCTTCCTACAATAAGAAAGAAGTTGCCATTTTGAACATTAAAAAAAACCCCAAACCCTTATTTTCAAATATTTACATTACTTGATTATTATCTGTATTTAAAAATAAATACACACTTCTCTTGGAATAACAAATCACAGAGAAATACTTTAATTGTTCATAGATTATACAGAAATTCCTCTTCTAAAAATCCAATTTGCAGGCTAAGCCTGACTCAACAGAATCCATTTCCAGTGGTGTGCAACTGAAGTCACAGTTCTACAAATAAATGCTGGCCAAAGGATCAAGTTTGTTACTGAATTTATACATTATGCTTTTGTGCAATAGGTCCAAGGATCACCTCAGCAATTTCCAGTAAGGAAAGGAAGAAGCATTTGTGATAATGTTGAATTGCATTTTCCTACAAACTCGATGTCTCTTAACTGTTAGGACTTGCTCACACTGTAGTGTCATGTAAGCGAGCCACAACTGGTGACACTGTAGAACCATCATATAACTTGTATTTTCAGTCAGTAATGTATACACAGACAAGGCAAGTCCTCTCATTCTGCCCAGAAGTAATGTGGGCAGAGTTAAAAAAAGCTCATCATTTGCAAAATAAGATCCATATGTTACAATGTACACTGAGAACCGGATTTAAGAAAAAACAGAGTAATTTTAAATGTACCTCCTTTAAAAAGAAAACAGCAAAACCACACTGGTTTTGCACTCTCCCAATGCACCACAAATATATTCTGTTTTCTGGTAGTAGATGAGAGCTGAGGGCTTTGAGGCCAGTGTCCACTGGCACAAAAAAATACGTAGCCCTCAAAGATAATGTCAGAAAAGTGTGTAACTAAAGCATTAGCAGCAGCACTCAACAGGGTGAGGTTTCTAGCTGCTGACAAATCACCATGTCTGCTCTTAACATGATGACATCAGCATATACTCTGTGAAAATACTTCCAAATTTTGACTCAGTAGCAACCATGTTAACCAACTTTAACTTGTTCTCCAGTTACCCTGCCACAAGCACTTTATGACTGCTTCATCTTGTTCCTGTTTACTTGTCCATGGGTCATAGCCAAGATGCAGGTTTTCTCTCTTTTGTCACAAGTTTCCCAGTTTTTATTGGAATCAGAGGAACTTCTTCCTGATTCAGTGAGCTTTTCTCAGTACTCTTACTGCTACTAATAAACAAGCAAGCAATGGCACAGCTTTAGGGAGTGCCTGCTGAAGCCAATTACAGACTCCTGATGGAGCTGACTTAACACTCAGATACCATGTGAAAATGAGACTTCTTCGACAGTGGTGATGCATCCCCTGAGAATGCAGAATTTTTAACTGGTGAATGCTTTCATGACCTTGAATGTAAAGATGGTGTGGGAGCAACATTTGCTGTTGGAGTAATCCTGACAGCCTACTATAACACACGAATGGCCACTATTGACTTTTTCCCCTGATCCCACAGCATCGTCTCAGTGAAGCACTGCTGCTTTTCACCAGCTTCACATCCTTCATGCTCCTCCCACTGCCATGTTCTGCTATGGATACATGGCTCATTGGTTTACTCAAGCTGAGTTTCTCTTTATGCTGGATTTCACCCTAGATGCAGCACACATCATGCACTCAGCTCAAAAAATGGGAAGAGTGTCTGACAAGCAGAGGAAAGAGAAAAGGGAAATTAGAACTCCTCTGGGCTGCTTTGTTACTGTCTGCCAGGAGAACCCTGCACTCAGAAACTTGGAGTTTTATGTGTGGGATGCTTGGCAGGGTTCCCATGATTCTGCTCTTCCAGATGCCAGCGATTCCAGAAGACTAGAATAATTTCTCAAAGATCATCCCTGCTGCTGACTGCTGATAAAACACTTGCAGCCTGGCAAGAATATTGTGTTATTGAAGTGTCACTACTGCAGGCTTTATGAAAGAGAGAGAGAGAGCACAGAAATTGGCTTGCTTCAACCAGTATGCCACAGTTTTCTCGTGACACTGTCTCAGTCATGGGCCAGAGACAGCAGCCAGTGCTTGATGCTCAACTACTCCAGCCTGAACAGGTTGGTGCTCAAGAGGAATGTTTTCTGAGACACAGCATTCAACAAGAGGAGGTATAAGCCTCTCAAGACATAAAAATAAAACAAAGTTCCTGGATACCTGGGAATTCAAGGGTTTTCACACACACATATATACACACAAAATCCTGTGATAATTCCAGTTGGGCTTCAAGGAAATAAGAAACACACACACACATAGAGGAAAGCCAAACAAACAAAATCCTTACAAAGTTGCTAATTTTTGATGCACTGCACTTTACTGCTGTGGTACAGCAATAATTCATGCAGGTCTGGGCCTTGTCCTAGCTTATGAGACATCTGTGTTTAATTATACCTAAGGTGGAGATGTGGGTTAATTTGGTAGAAACAAAGTCATTTTTGATTCAGCTCTCTAGGCTTGTGAGAACATGTGCAAGTGTGATGGATGGCAAGTGGGAGTGCACACATGCAAATCCCAGCTGCCTGAAGATGAGACTATAAGGGAGTCCTTTCTGCCAGAGTTTCTCTCCTGCCAATTTCTGTGATAACTGCATGCAAGCTCTACAGCTGCTGGTGGAGCATAAGCATTGCTTGCCACCCTTCAGAGCTTCTCCACGGCAGCCAGTCATGAGGGAGTGCAGACAGCACCTGAGCATCCTGAGGAGTCATCTAAACCTGCCTGGGACATTGCACTGAAGGCAAGGTGATAAAAATGCCAACCAGTAACCACTGATGTCCAGCCAGCACTAAGTTTATTCTTACTCTCATTCCTATTCTTACTCTTATTTCTGTCAGGAGTGAAGCTAAATTAATGATCTTTAGCTTCTGCATTTATAAGAGGGAGGTAGTATTGGAAGTACCATGAAGCTTAGTGAATGTTTGTACAGCACTTCATAGCACAGAGAAAAATCCCTCTGTCTAAAACTCACTTGTCAAATGTCAGGCTGTCACTATCAGTCAAGCGTGTGCCACCTTTCCTGTGCTACTCGGCTGCATTACAGCCTCCTGTGCATTAGCTGACAGTGACATGACATTTCTCTGATTTCAGGTATAGCTTGGTGTCTGGGCAGTAGGGGAAGAAGCAGCCCTGGCGCTGGATGGCATATGGCATACGTAAACTGTCTCACCTCAGGTTCTATTCTTCATGAAACATTCTGTTTCCTCCCCAAAATAAATCAATCACTTCCTATACAGAATGCTAGATTTCTCCATTGCATTCCTTGAAACACTCAAGTTAACTGAGAGGTTGCTAATCACCAACAGAACAAATGCCTTACCATCCAGTTAGGAGGCACAGCAGAGCTTCAAATCAGTGGTATGAAGGCAGCTCCAAAGAAATCTGTCTACTCCATCATTGGTTCTTACTGAAACAGTGGAGAAGTTACTTAGTGGGACCTCTCTGAAAGTAGTTCCAGAAAGAACTTTCAAGTGCCAGTCACATAAGTCAAGTACCAGAGGTGGAGGCAGCATTGCCTTGCCCTAGGACAGTCATCTGGCACATACCTCTTCCATGCAGACCATGCACAAGTTCTCAATAGAAGTAATCTGGATGGCGTTGATGTGTAGGGGCTGTGGCTGACCAGAGACTGCATTAGTATCACTTGGCAGAGAATTCTGTAGCATTCAAGGCCATCTAGTCCACACCTACCCTAAGGAAGGATTTACAGTATCTGGTTTTAGTCTTGATCGATGTTTATCTAATTTACCCTCAAAATTCTCCCACGCTGGCAACCCTCTGAGGGCAATCTAGTCTGGTCACACCATGTCCCTGCTGCTAGGAAATATTTTTTAACCTCTCAGCTGTTTTTTTCCTTGTTCTCCTCTCTAGCCTAGCTTAGCCTATTTTAGCTTATCCCTCTTTGGTGCAGCCTTCCACCTGTCTGTAGGCTATTTTCGTGTTATTCCTTGAATTTTCTCCTCATGCTAAATAATTCTAACTTGATCAATTTTTATCCACAGGCCATATTTTCTAGACTATTGAATAATTAGGGCTGTGTTTAACTGATCCACATTTTTCTTGAAGGAGCAGAGATCTCAGCTGAGACTGTAGGACAGCTGAGCAGATTAATGATTGCTTCACGTGTTCTGTAGGCAAGACTTCACTTCTTGCCTTATCATGATTTTTTTCCTCTGTCACAACAATATCTCAGCACAATCTAGTTAGACACTTAACAACTCCAGATGCTTTCTGCAGAACAGCTACCCAGCCAGCTGATCCTCACCCTGTACTTGTTTAGCTGGCTATTCCTGTCTGAGGATGGGATCCTCAACACAGGAAATCATGGCTCAGGACCCTTGCCAAAGCAAAGCTGGATGCACGCTATACTCATTTGTATATAATTATCTAGAATGGGTTGTTTCACAGACATATTTAATTCTGAGCTGTGGGAGTGATCCAAAGGCTTGGCTAGATTTGGCTTTTGTGTCAATGTGATCTTTTTCATCTATGTTCTAGCAGGAACTACCTTGAAGGGTACTTTTGTGAGAGGGTTGTCTCTCTCTAAATTTAAACTGAAAATTATGCACTTCTTTTGTACTTGGATCTTTTGATGAGAATGAATAGATTTTAACAGTGCAATCAAAGAAAATTAACAAGTCTGAAAATTCTGTTCAAGTAGTCAACTAGAAACTCAACAACTTTTTTTTTTTTTTCAGTAAAATTAAAAAAAAAAAATCAGTTTCCTACAACCTCTGACTGCAAATTTTCTTTACTTGAATAAACACCTGCTATTGGGTGGTGAATGGCTGGAGAGCAGCCCTGAGGAAAAGGACCCTGGGGTCTGGGTTGATGAAAAGCTCAACCTGAACCTGCAGTGTGCGCATGCAGCCCAGACAGCAACCGAGTCCTGGGCTGCATCAAGAGCAGCGTGGCCAGCAGGGCAAGGGAGGNGAGTAGGCACAGGGATGTGCAAAAGATCTCTATCCATACAAACCTCCACTTGTTAATATTTCTGGATTTGGTGACTGAAGTGATACAAAGAGGTGATTTTGAGGATGTTCCATTGCAATGGCTTTGTTCTTCTGCTTTTAATAATTGCCTCAGGGGAGTAAACAGAATGCTGGTTGTAAAGATTACTACAGACAAAAAAAAAGGGAAATAAAATAATAAAAGGGATCTACTTGGGGGGGGGGGAGCATGTTTGTTTTGGGGATTTTTTGTTGTGGTGGTTTGGAGATTTATTTGTTTGGAGTTTTTCTGGTTTGGATTTTTGGTGGTGGTGGTGGTGGTGGTGGTGATTTTTTGGTTTTTTTTGTTGGGTTTTTTATTTCCCCTGGAGCTGTTCTGTTTTGTCACTAGTTAAAAAAAATAAATAAATAAAAATCAGTATTTTTTTACCATGGCTTTGACAATGCTATAACAGGATAATGGGAACCTCTGACCTTTGATTGGGAGCAGAATTGTCATAAAAAGCATGAAAAAACAATATTAATATGAAATATTGTCTCAGCCTTTCATCCCCAAGACAGTTTTTTTTCTCGTCTTTTCTCCCTCTGGTCCAAAGCCCATTTCTCAGAGCATCAAATGCATCATGAAATGCAGTAATGACACCTTTAGCCCAGGAGACAGCAGCCCCAGTTCATACAGCCCATAATGAAGCACTTTGTGTAACATCACTCTTTGCTTTGTCTCAGGGTGGTAAAGGAAGGCTAAAGACAGAGGGAACCCGGGGCTAAGCACATGCTACTCTTTCTTGCTTGGGAAAACTCTATGGGACCAGATGGGATCCATCCTAGGGTGCTGAGAGAGCTGGCAGATGAGGTGGCCAAGCCACTCTCCATCATTTATCAACAGTCTTGGCTCACTGGAGAGGTCCCTGAAGACTGGAAACTGGCCAATGTGGTGCCCATCCACAAGAAGGGTCAGAAGGAGGACCCAGAAAATCACAGATCTGTCACCCCGACCTTAGTGCCAAGCAAGATAATGGAACAGATCATTCTGAGGCTGGATATTAGGAGGAAGAGAGAGAGTGACTGGCATTGGAATGGGCTGTTCAGGGAGGTGGTGGAGTCCCTGTCCCTGGAGGTGTTCAAGAAAAGACTGCATGAGGCACTTAGTGCCATAGTTTAGTTAATTAGAAGGTGTTAGGTGATAGGTTGGACTGGACTTTTCCAGGACCTTTTCAAAGGTCTTTTCCAACCCGGTTAATTCTGTGAATTCTGTGAAGATAGCTATCTTCTTGCTCTTAGGATGCATTTTTCCAGTAGGCACATCAAATGCAGCAGCAATATACTTTCCCCTTGCTCTACAAGTAGTGAACATATTTTTCTAAGAGAAGTCCTTTACTTTCTCATAGACAAAGAGGGTAGGAAGAGAGAGGACATAACATTATTCCTGTTGTTCTCATGTGGATTTGAGGGGTTTTTTTTGTTCCACGCATTGTACTAAATTTGTAGTTATTTCCCATGTGAGTAATACCTGGATAAGTTATAGCTTCCATAGCCTGACACTTGAAATGAAAAGCAGATTGCTGTGCAGATTTGAATTATCCTCTAATATTTCGTGATATATATTCCATCTTCATGGTTTAGCATTGTTATATATTTCAGAGTTATGATTTCTGTGGTAGCAAACGTCTCGTTATCTGCCCGTGTTATCCAGTTGTAAATGCCAAAGCTCTCCAGCATCCAGTGTGTCCTTTATCAGACTTACAGTTCTGTGTTCTGTGGATATTCAGCATTTAATTGTGCTAAATAAAGCAGAACTGCCATCATGCTCTCACGGAAACCCCAGCTAGGCTATTGACAGTGTAAGTTTCATTTAATTCCTTGATTCAACAGCCATTTCTAGATGTTTCCTGAGCAATGCAATAAACACAGAATGTGGTGTTCAAATTGAATACTTAAAAGTCAATCAGGCTTGAAATTTAATTTTATCTAATTGGTTTGCTACATTCACACACAACTGAATGACATTTAGAAAAACCCAGAGATTCTATATAATTTTATGTTTAGTCCAATCACAAAATGTTTTTGGTTTTGTGGGTTTTTTTGTTTTTTTTTTTTTAACTTCTTTTAATCTCGTTTTAATGCTATAGCTAATTGACTACTCCCTATGGAACAGCCTCAATACAGTGTTTTGGAATCCACTTTTGTTCTACTGATACAAAAATCTCAAGTCTTATTTAATCTCCAGTACTGGATGCCTAAAGGAAAATCCTGTATACTCTTGTGGATCATATTTTGCAAGGTGGGAAAGGGGGTTGGGAATTCTGGGAGTTTTACAGATATGTGTTTGTCCCAGGTTGGGAACTATAGGGTTAAAAAAGTCCTCTAGGGACTAGAAGATTGTTATTCAATTCCATAATTCTGCTATCTCTTCATAAGCTCATGGCAAGGCCAGCTTGTTCTCCTTTCCTCCCCTCCAGCCTTGTGTTGGGCAGTAGATGCGTTATTGGGACAAACATGTAAGGACAGGCCTGGTTTGGGGCCTCCAGAGGCTGTGCTTAGGCCTCTTGGATGGCAAAGGCATGGCGTGGGGAGGATTGGAGCACTGGGGATGATAGATTTAGTTTTGGGTTGGGGAAAAATTCAGGGGGGTTTGCTTATGGATTCTGTATCTGCTTCGTCATTTCTATCTGTAACTCTCTCCAAAATATAATTCTGTTTTCCTCTCCAATTTGTTTGAGAGCTTCACTCTGTCAGCTCTTTAAACCCACGACAGGAATTTAGGAAATATTTCTTCACAGAGAGGGTTATCAAACACTGAAATGGTCTGCCCAGGGCAGTGGTGGAGTCACTGTCTTTGGAGTTGTCTAAGTAGTGTGTGGACATGGAGCTTAGGGACATAGCTTAGTGTTGACCCTTCCGTGCTGGGTTGAGAGTTGGACTGGATGATCTTTGAGGTCTCTTCCAACCAGGTATCTTCTGTGATTCTGTGTTGAGTAAGAAATTACATACAAGACAATGTAAAGTTTATTGGTCCTACAGAAAAAACAAGAACCTCAGATTCTTTAGTTTCCTTTATGGTTTCCTTGTTAACTAATCATATACACACACTAAGAGACACATCAGTCCCATTTATAGCCAATGGGTAGCATTGTTGCAGATTTACAAGATCTTCCACTTTTAAAGAGAAGTTGTAGCACAAGTTAGGTCAGTGATGCAGCCTTGTGCAGAATAATGGGTACAGTGCTTGTCACTTCAACATAAAAACATTGGAAGGATTTCTGAAAAGCACAAAGAAAAGTATAGATAGGTGTCAGATAACGTAGAGGGTAAGCTTATGTGCTGGTTTGAGGCTAATGGGAATATTTTAATAGAGAAAATTATACTGTATGCTGTGAAAGGAAAAACAATGGTGATGTCTACTTCACTCATAGGCTTGCTGAGATGCTTAGGAAAAAAATAACTCAAAACAAAGATAAACAGCTTGGGCTTGCAGCAGTGTCTCTGGGCCACAGTGTCTGGGGCTGTCTAGCAGCTTCTGGCTTCTCCTCTCTGCCGATTAATTTCACTAACCACTCTTCTTCTAATCCCCTCTGGCCGATCCTCAAAATTCTCCTTACGCGTAAGGCAAACCTTGGGGTAAGGTATAGGGGTGGGGAGAAGGTGGAAGGGTGGTTGGGAGCTCCTCCTGGGGACTCTGATTTCTGGGAGGGATGTTGTGTTTCTGTATTACCTTTAACTTGTATATTTCTGTAAATATTCCTGTATATAGTGTATATATCTGCTTGTATATTGTGCTGAGCTGTAAATAGAGCTTCATCTCTTAACTTCCAGCTGGCTGAGTTCTAGTCTGGGTCATTTTACAAGGTGTGGGGGGCGGGGAACTCCTAAACCATCACAGCTTACAAAGAACATTATCTTGACCATAAGAAAGTGACCACTGTGCTACCTAAGGTTAAAAATAAATGCACAAGTCAATGGCATAGATGAAGAACTCCCACTGCACCTCTCATAACATCAAATTCCAGAGGACCTTCAGGGTTGGAAATCTGAAATCCCAGAAGGATGCTGTGGAATTCACTGCTACAGGAGCGTCACCTACAAGATATACTTGCAGGGCTACCAGGGAGCAGGTCTGTGCAAATGCCTCCACTCAAGGAAGCCCAGAGTGGTTGGACATAGTGTTCTGCTCTTCTTACCACAGCTGCTGTGAAGCTAACAGGCTGCTCTGCACAAAAACACTGTGTTCTGCACAGTCACAACCAGGCTTAGTCAAGTTTGTGGTGTCTTTTAATGAGTAATGTACTCCTATAGATACTAAAACTATGCACAGTTACACTGCTTAAAGCTTTACGTCAGAAAGTATATAAAAAGTCAGGGTGTGGTGTTCCTTCTCTGACTACTGGAGAAGACATTTATAGGGAGACTTTTATTTGGAGAAAGCATTTGCAGGGACACAACTGCCTGCCAGAAATGGCTGAGCTACAGGTTTCTTCCTTCTTCCCCACAACATCTAAGACAAAGCAAACAGTGGTTTGGACTTCATACATCATTTGTTCTGTCCTTTAAAGCATTACCAATCTTTGTGGATGTCTTACACCATAGTGCTGTAATTTCAGGCGACACCCCACCACAGTGATTATCTGCTTTTCATTACTTGTAGGAAAACCTGAGAAACTGACAGCATGGAATTATTTTATTTTCCTTTTCCCTTTTCCTTCATATTAACAGCTATACTAAAGATATGAATCCCTGCTGAAAACATACCTAGGGCACAAATGCTGTTGAACATAATTGTTATCTTTTGTCATATAACATCAGAGTAGGTATTTAGTTTACCTTTACATTTAGTAAGAGCTTTTTTCTCACCTTGGTGTGTGAAGCTTTATACATATAGCTTCAATATAATGAAATGAAAATACAGCTCTCTCTTCCAGGAAGCTGTTCTAAAAGATGGACAGTGCCCCTTTCTTGAACAATGGATTTATGGATAGCAAAGTGATTTTGCTAAGAATACAGCTATGCACAAACTACTTACAGCACTACCTGAAAACAGAGCATGTTTATAAAACCTCTATAATATTTACACACTCAGAACTTTGAAATTCATTTCAGTAATGACTAACTCATGTCTGGTTAGCTTGTGGTGAATAAGGACACAGTCTAAAGAGCACTTCAGACTTTTCTTGTATTGTGTTGACTTTCTGCAAAATGCATGCTTTCTAAAGGTGAAGGTTTTTACACTGTAAGATTGCCAAGACAACCCTTAGAGAGGGAAAAGAGGCAGTGGTGTTTGACAGAGTCAACAAGCAGTCTGGAGCAGTACTTTCTGCAGAAGTGTGAACAACTACGTTTGTCTTAGAAAGTGTTGGCTCTGACACCTAATGATTACAATTTAAAAACCATAATTAACTGTTTCAGGCTAAGTAATTTGAACAGAAGTATCCAACATTGCCTTTAATCCAGCGTTGATGGTTATAATGAAAATCAGAAATGGCAAATACCTAGAGCATCATCTTTTCTATTTCCTGAAAGACCAGCCTAGGTGGTTTTCTAATGCACTTAACACATCAAATATTGCCACATTCAGTTTTAATTCAAAGTCTTCTCTTGCACAGGTTCTCCCATCAGCATAACTCTCCTGCAAGTAAAGAAACAAAGAAAGAAAAGGAAAAAAAAAACCAAAACCCAAAAAAACCAAAACAAAAAAGAAAGAAAAAAGAAAGAAATCTAAATCTGGGACAGCAGTAGCCCTTTGAGTTTGTCAGGTGCAGGTTGCATCTCCCAATATGGGGACAGATCCAGCCCACCCAGGATGGGGCTTTGGGACTAGAGAGGCTGTGGTTAAGGAAAGGAAGAAGAACAGTGTGACTCTAAGCACAGATGGCTGCTGTCTGGGTGTTTTGTGTGATTATCCTAAGCAAAAGTAGCATGAAGGAAAAGACCAGCCAGACCCCCAAGGAAGCAATGTGCAGGGAGCTCTCTCACCACCTGCCCTGACTGTTCACAGTCCTGCCTTACTGAAGCATGTGGTATATCAAATATCCAGTCAAATATCCAGTCAAAAAAAAACACTTTGAAATGCAGTCCAGAGCCAGTCTCTCAGAAATCTGATATGCTTTTAAACTTCTCAGGTCTCCCATTAGTAAACTCGAGAGATATGAGTAATGAGTTTCCTTAATCAATTAGCTTGTCTGGAGAATGTTTAAGTCGACACCTGCACTATGTGTTGAACCCACAATCCACTGGCTTGTTTAAAACTGGTTTTCAGTTACTAGGCAAAAAAAAAAAAAAAAAAAAAAAAGTGTTTGACAGTCAGATCCTGAGGGTAAAATGGTTTTCTTGGCACCACTTCTGTGTTGTCTCACATCTTCATATCTGTCTCTTTAACACCTAATAAAGTAAAAACCTTGCCTTGCTTCTCTTGTGTAATTCCAAATCTCAGTTGATTACATCTCTGGCTGTTTGAGCATCTGCACTTGGGTGGATGTTGTTCTTTGGCTTATCAGCTCCATATCTTGCATCTAGTCTCAAAGAACAGAAGCACAGTTTTCAGGCAATGAACTTTTCCATAGCCTCTGAGGAATAAGGACCCACATTTGATCTGAACATGGATAATTTAGAAGGAAAAGTAACCCTAAGAATGTGTAAGAGCAGCTTAAACTTTCAGACAAGCTCCCCTAGGGCATGCTATGTGTTTATGAGTACTTTTCCATTAATGTTTGCCAGTAAAAGTTCAGATTCTGAAATAATTGCCATGACAGAAATTAATGAGTGTGTTCAGTATATTACCTGTGGTATTTTTCTGGTTTTGATTGGTTTTGTTTTGGTTGTTAGAGGTGGGGGTTTGTTTGTTTGTTTGTTGGGGGTTGGGGTCTTGTTTTGTTTTGTTTTGCTAATGGGTGCTGTTTCTGGGTTGTGTCTATTTTATCAGAATAGACCCAGAACAGCCTTCCAAGGAGACACTCTGTCTTTTTCCCTTTTGAAAGAGCTGTGATTTGCAGCCACTCTTGGCTGACCTGGCAAAATCAAAACAGTTCAGTGGCAAAAAAAACTCCACTATGCTCTTAGGCTTAAGAAGATGCTGCCATGGCAGAACAAACTGGGGGGCACTGCCAGAGAAAGCAATGAGCATGCTGAGGGAAAGCAATCTCCACCTCCTGATGCCTTCAACACAATGTAGGACCACCTGCAGCTGCTTCTTTTGGAAAGAACAGTGTCAGAGGTGGCCTGGCTACTTTGCAGTGTGACATGAGGCATCACATGGATTGCAAAATCTGGCTGAGCCTGCACCATAGGGTTTGAGAAAATCAACTGTGTATCTAGTATTTAGTAACTATGTATCTTAGATCATACTAAGAAACAAACCAGAAACTCAAACTCTGTTACCTTTTCTTCTATGTTGTAAGGATAAAAACCTTTATTTCTAATTTCTTTAATTTACATTGGTATGTTTGTCTATCAGGAAACACAAGAAAGAGGAATGGTAATTATAATAGTGAAACTAAACACAGATCTGATTCATGTTCATCAGATTGATTTCATTTGGATTAATTTTGTTTACTAATGTCCAGATAAAGCACTGAAAAATAAAACAAAAGATTGCTTTAATTATCAGGAAATGATTGGGTAAAATCAGAGTAAGTAATAAGAGATCAGAAGATACAAGGGTTAAAATAGAGGGTGCTGTGAGCATTTAAATTGCTATAACTTTCTCAGATGAGTCAAAACCTATATATTATTTGCTTGAGTGATTTAATCTGACTAAGTCTAGGATGAGAATGGACATTTAGATCCTATGAGCATTTCCAGCCTATAGATACAAATGCCCTTCATCAGAGGGATCAATCAACTTTAATGATGATTCTGCAGTGTTGGGGAGCCTTCCTTCACCATTAACTGGACTCCCCTTTACTGTTTATCCTGTATGAAGTGAAAGCACAATTATTCCTCTTAGAACTCACCTCTTAATTGAGCCTAATTATGTATTGAAGTAATTTGACAGTTTTTTTTTTACTTCAAAGATTGGATTTACTACCTCAGATTAGCATATTTCAGATACAAGATTAGCATATTTCAGATACAATCAGCAGTATATTTCATATACATATATATATTCCAGCTTACTTTTAAAAATAAAATCCTTAAAAAGTACACAGAATTCCATTAAGCAGCAGCATGGCTCATGAACTTTGAAGGCACAAATATCCTTAGGTTAGAAATCTTCAAGGTATTGGATTCTGCTTCCAAATTAATATCTAGGTCCTTCACAGAATTAAAATTAAAGGCATTCGTGACACAGCTATCACTCAGCCATTCAATGAGTTATGGATTTGGGAAACTAATTTTAGTGCTTTGCAACAGAATTGTCAAAATTTAATATGATTTTTTTCCCCCCTCTTCCTTCACACAAACAAATCAGAAACACTCAGATTAATTTTGCTTAATTTTGATGTACAACCAATCTGGTGAAAAAATCTGGAACCGTTGACGACTTCATCACTTCACGGTGGCAATAGTTAAAAGAATTGTTCTCTATACTGACAATATGTAAGCAGATAATTACCACTACCTATATACAGGGCAGGTACAGAGTTTTCAGTTCCACATTCTGAAGATGCTTGCTCATGTTACTTAATGTTGCCATCATTTGGATCCTTGATTGAACAATAGTCCCTGGATTTAGCATGTTGGATTAGAATTTATTGTTGGTCTAAATGGAGACCTCAGTATTGATAACAGCCATCTTGGGGGAACAACTCCACACAGTGTCTGAAAACATGTCAGGATGTCTCTCTCACAGGCGTATTTGTAGAGAGGACAGAATCATCAATAGTTGTGCACCATTTTACATTCTCTACATCTCCACTATCTTCCTCTTTAAAGATCTTATTGTTTTTACTGAGGATTTTAACAAGGTACTGTTAAAACTGCAACAGCTTCTATGTGGGAAACCAGAGTAAAACGGCACAGCCGAGACACATGTTGTGGCAGTGAGCTACATATGGACTGAAATCCCTCAGGTTCCATAACCTTCACTTTTGGGATTTCATCATGAACATGTTTAGAGTAATTGATTACCTGGCTCACCCTCCACCTTGTCACCTGTTTGCATGATTATGGCTTGGACAATACCTCAATTCCCATAAACATTTTAATGGAAGCATACCGCATCACTTTTATTTCCTCAGCTGTTCCTGACTGTTTCCCTGCCTACCTCCCCCACTCCATCCCCTCAGCATCAGTAAACAGGAGAGGGCTGTTGTGGTTTTTATTCAAAAAGGCCACATGTATAGGCACTTCAGACTGTTTGTGGGACAGAAGCTTGTTAAAGGAGGATAATTTGTTTTAAGGAGCCAGAACTCTGCTTAAATGAGAATTGTTCTGTACCTTGCCTTATGGTTCAGCATCATACATTACCTGCTTAGGACAGGGCCCTTTGCAGAAGCATGAAGTGCATGAAAGAACCCATTTATAGCACACAACAATGACAAGTGCAGTAGTCTTACAATAACTATTCAATCATAGTTAACCTCTCCCAGCACACAAGGTCTTTAACTCTTTACAGGGCACAAAAAGCATGTTGCATGCATTTTCTTCTTGCTGGAGATATGCAAACCACAATGCCCTTGTTCACAGAGACAGAAATTTACATGGATCCTGATGCTGCCTCCTACAAGCTGTACTGCAGGCCTTACTCATGGGAGGGATGTAACAGTGCTGGTATTTGCAAGGCTGGAAAGGTCCACGGAGAAATGAAAGGGAAGAGCGGGAAGGAAATACAATGCCACTGAGGTTATGGTATGGTAACCAGTGGCTGTATCACAAAAGTATGGTGAAAGGAGCTGAATTGTTGATGGTGATCGTGGATATGAATCCTTATCACAGTCCACTGTGACTATCTGGGGCAGATTCACAGACTGCACTGGGTGGGAAGGGACCCTCAGAGATCATCTTGTCCAACACCTCTGCACTGAGTAAGGAAACCATCCAACTAGATCAGGCTGCCCAGGGCTGTATCAAGTATGATCTTGAATGTCTCAAGGAATGAGGCCCACATCCCTGGGCAATCTGTTCCAGTATTTTACCACTCTCATTGTAAAGAACTTCTTCCTTATGTCTAACCTAAATCTACCCTGCTCCAGTTTAAAATTATTGCCCCTTGTCCTATCCCAACAAGCCCTTCTAAACAGTCCTTCCCCAACCTTCCTCTAGGTCCCCTCCAGATTTTAAGATGTAGCTCTAAGGTCTCCCCAGAGCCTTTTCTTCTGCAGGCTGAACAGCCCCAATTCTTTCAGCCTGTCTTTGCAGGAGAGGTGCTTCAGCCCTCTGATCATCTTTATGGCCCTTCCTCTGGACCTCCATTAGCAGGTCAATGTCTCTCTTGTGTTGGGGGCCCCAGAGCTAGACACAGTACTCCAGCTGAGGTCTCACCAGAGCAGAGCAGAGTGGCAGAATCATCTCTCTTGACCTGTTATCCATGCTCCTTTTGATGCAGCTCAGGAGGTGTCCAGCTTTTTGTTCATGAGTACACCCAAGCCTTTTCTGCAGGGCTGCTCTCAATCTTATCATCCCCCAGCCTGTATGAGCTTGCCATGACCTAGGTGAAGGACCTTGCACACTGCCATATTGAATGTCATGAGATTCTCCTCAGCCCACTTCTCCAGCCTGTCCCTCTGTATGGATTCCCAGTCCTGTCAACCACAGTACTCAGCAAACAGATGGCATCTGTTGGGCTTCCTTTGTCCACTGATATACCTAGTCTATCAAATTGGCATGCAATAAAATAGGGAGCAGAAATCCTTTCCATAGAAGAGGTTTCCAGCCCTGCCACCCTTCCCATTGCTGGTGTTTCCAGTGGGGAAATGCATATTAAGTGACAGTAGGGCTGCTCATCCCACTTTTAAATGAATTGATGCAAAGTAGGCTTTTGACAATTTATTAAAAATGTAAGAATAATCCCAAACCCTCATGTTGCTTAGTTTTATAGTTAACATTTAGTTGCTGGAATATCAGCATACTATGTCTGCCCTCAAGCCAGCCACAACAGCCTGAGGCTGATTTTCCAAAAATAAAACAGCAGTCTATATCTGTCAGGACTGGGCCAATTCCTCAGTCTAAACAGGTGCTTCTTTAATCTGATAACTCACACAGTTGAAATCTGTCTAAGAACTGGCTGGATTGTTCTTGAAATCTAAAAGAAACTGTTCTCCTCCACAGTGTGGCATAACTGGAGCAGCTACTGGCAACAGATATTCAGAACAGCTCATAGGTTATGTTGGAAGAGCACTGAAGAGTCACAGTTTACAGAAGTTAGACAAGTACATTAGGAAAAAAATAATAGAAGGGGGAGAATGATCTGTTTTAAAATGAAAAGATCATTATAGTGAGGTTTTTAGGGGAAGTAAGATGAATGAAAAAATGTGATTCAACAGATCACAGATTCTGGCTGCAATGGAGACACACATTTGATCAGGTTTCAGAAAGATTTGGTATTTGACATCTAGCACTAATCTGGTTTGTTTTCTCCATTTATAAACAAGGTAGTGATGTCACAATTGCAGTTTTTGTTTATAATTGCAGTTGTGTGTGCACTGTAAGGAGCAGTCCAAAGAACATTATCTGTCTCATCATTGTCATCAGGAATTGAGACACCTTTACCTTCCCAGCTGGCTAGATATTGGCAAATGTGATGTCCATCTGCAAGAAAGGCAGAAAGGAGGACTTGAGGAGCTACAGACCCTTCAGTGTGACCTCAGTGCGAGGGAAGGTCATGGAGCAGATCATCCTGAGTGACATTAAACAGCATGTACAGGACAACCAGGGGATCAGGCCTTGTGAGCATGGGTTCATGAAGGGCAAGTCCTGCTTGATCAATCTGATCTTCTACAGCAGTGTCCTGCCTAGTGGATGAGGGAAAGGCTGTGGGTGTTGTTTTACCCAGACTTTATTAAGGCATTCGACAATGTCTCCCACAGCTGCTTATGGCTTGGATGTGTGGACACTTCACTGGGTTAAAAATTGGATGGATGGCCTGGCCCAAAGAGTGGTGATGAATGGAGACAATCCATTTGGTGGATGGTCACAAGTGAGTGTTTCCCTGGGCTCATTGCTAGGGCCAGTCTTATTTAATATCTTTGTCTACCTCCATGAGGAAATTGAGTGCACCCTTGTTACGGAAGGGGTAATTAATTACTGCGAGATGATATTTTAAAACTATTAATATAT
>WBNM01035238.1:24782-36220 GCA_013399055.1 Ramphastos sulfuratus
GACCTTACACTTGGCCTTCTTGAATATCCCGAGGTTGGCCTGGGCACACCTCTGCAGCCTGTCCAGGTCCCTCTGGATGGATCCCTGCCCTCTAGCAAGTCGACTGTGTCACACAGCTTGGTGCCATCTGCACACTTGCTGAGGCTGCACTGATTCCTCTGTCCATGGCACTGACAAAGATGTCAAACAGCACTGGTACCAGCACTGACCCCTGAGGGAGCCACTTGGCACTGGTTTCCAGGTGGACATTGTGCCCTTGATCACCACTCTGTGTGAATTCCTTATCCCGCAGTGCTCTACACATCCAGTCCATGTTTTTCCAGTTTGGTGACCAGGATGTCATGTGGCACAGAGTCAAATGCCATCTACTAATCTAGGTCAGCATGAGCTACCTTTACACTGGGATAATTCAGTTCATGCACTAGAGAGGGCTGAAAGGCATGGGTTTGTTTGGGAGAGGGGGGAATAAATCACATCCCTAAGCCAAAGTAATAAGAATTGTTAAGGACATACACAGGCCAGCATGCGAGCTAAGATCCTTGGCACACTGCCACAGCCAGCCCTTGACTGTTTTCTCAGTATTCTGGACCTTAACCCCTATGGCCAGGGATGTCTGACACTTAAAATGGCAAACAGGAGGAAGTTAAATGTGAGTGTTGGGCTGAACTCTGACCCTGATATTTCTTCATTTCAATGAAAGCAGTAAAGGCTGACTGCAAACTTTCAAGCGGTGATGCAGATCCAGGCTACAAGAAGCTGCAATTCCAATGTGAAAATTCTCAGCTTCTGAAATTCATCTCTTCAGTAGGCAACGTTAATAGTGCTCATGGTGCTCAAGGGATACTTTTAAGCAACATGCAAGAAATCCACTTAGGCTTTGCAGTTTTCTTTTGTGTATCAAGTATTTAAAAACTCTATTCAAAGAGATTATTAACATCACTAAGCGTATAGAACGTTTCCTCTGCAGCACCAAAATATTTTGTCACATTATGAAACAACTTTTATATTGTATGATTTTATATAAACAGTGTCAACTGATGTTGAAAACCAAAAGGAGAAACAAGAACTGAAACAGGAAGTTCAGTTAGGAAAGGCAGAGCAGCATAGAACGGAAAGGGATGATTCACGCCGCAAGCTACCATAATGTAAATAATTAAACTTCAGCAATCCTGGGAGGTGGCAAAGTATCACCACCCCTATATAATACATTACTCATGGTATTTGTGTTCCACTACAGATTTTCAGACAGCAGCACTCAGGGCACATTTCAAAAGGCCTGAAGATTTGCCTGTCAGGTCTGCATGTTGTGCTACTGATAAAAAAGAGCCTTATGCCCTTCAGGTGATTAGACCTCTTAGGCTAACACTACATCTTTCAAGTGCCATGCAACAGCACTCAAACCTCTTAAGGATGAAAAAATTACACCAACATACACACACACCAACATTAAGCTCAACATGAGCCTGCAGTGTGAGTGCAGCCCAGATAGCAACCGCATGCTGGGCTGCAGCAAGAGCAGTGTGGGCAGCAGGGCAAGGGAGGGGATTGTGCCCCTTTGCTCTGCTCNACAAGGCCTCTTAGGCTAACATGAAATCTTTGAAGTGCCACACAGTAGCATTCAAACCCCTTATTGATGAAAAAATTACACCAACATACACACACGTCCTACCATGCTCCACAATACCATTACGTCCTTGGACAAGAAAAGTATTTCACTGCCTGTGAATAGGACTCCTCTACTCCTCAGCAGCCGCTCTCAGCAAACATGATTTGTCTTGAAGTATGGGAGGAAGAGGACATTGTAGAGAGTGAAGGGAGAAAGATGTGGCATCAGCTTCATGACAGATCTTACCGGAACGCTTTCCTCTCTTATTTCAGCATCTGTCTACCTTCTAAAATCCACAGATCTCAGGTACTCGCTAGTAGCTGGAAGGCACAAGGACTGTCTCTGCCGATAGCTGAGAACTGGGTTACACCACAACCCAGAGAGGGGCAGAGGTTTGGGAGCACGGTGACAAAGGGTGGTTCAGACCACGGCACAGAATTAGTATCACTGATACTATGACACTATTGTGTAACAACTGTTGTGCCAGAACAATTAGGTCTCATGCTCAGAGTTGCAACACTGCTGCAGGACTGATATCCTGGCCAATGCTGACCACAGAATGCGGGAGGTATCTGCAGTATGCTACCAAAATAAGCTTCAGGGCTATTACAGGAACTGGTGGAGGGACCCGAATCTCAAATCACTAGAACAGGCACATCAAATTTTCCTACTTTGTTCATTCCATCCTAAGTTCACCTTCTACAAATGAAGCAAGGCATTCAACCTACACATTATCCAAGACTCCAGTGAACTCAACGCCCACTGCTCCCTAAGTGCACCAGGGCACAAAACTGAGATGCAAACAACAGGCCTGACTCTAATCAAACCAGAGAATACCAGGAAAGTGTTCTCCCCCCTTACTACACCTCATTGTAAAAGGAGCCACTACCGTCCCTGCAGACATCAGGCCCCTGTCTTTTGAAGGCTGAAGACTGTAGCGCTCAACACGGTGCTGCAGGTGAATCTCACCAGACCGCAGCACAGTGGAGCAGCACAGTCACCTCCTTCCACCTGCCGGCCACATTTCTCTTGATGCAGTCCAGGCTACGGTCGACTTTCGGGGCTGCAAGTACACACTGCTAGCTCGCATTCCGTTTTCATTCCACCAACAACCCCAGGTCCTTTCCTGCAGCGCTGTTCTCATCCCTCTCGGTCCCAGCCGGTGTTTGTACTCGGGACCCACAGACGCGTGTGCGGGGGCTTCCCCCCGTCTCGGCCCGGGGCAGCTGCCTCCACCACAACCCCACCAGTGCGAAAAACAGGTTATCAGAGGGAGCTGCCCAGTCGCGCCGTGAAAAGAGGGGAAGCAGGAGCCGCTGCCCCGGCCCACGGCGGGCTCCTACCTGCTGTGTGAGGTAGCGAACGAGGTAGGGGCCGGTTGGCGGCGCGGTGCCCCAGCAGCGGTAGCGGGAGAACAACGCGCCGGCCGTGCCGGTCAACAGAAGCAACAGCAAATGCTGCAGCATGGCTAGCAGTTACAGGAGCCAGCCACCGCCCCGCCGATTTATAACGGCCGCGCTGCCCCCGCCCGCGGGCTGTCCCAGGCCGGCCCCCGCGGGCAGCGGCGGGCGGCAGGACCCAACGCGGGGAGCGAGGTCGCGCGGGCGCCCCCGACAGGCAGCGCTGTGCGACCCACACTCGGGTGGGCGGTGTTAATCGCGCACGTGCAGGGGCGGGGCACTATGGAACGAGGCTTTCCTTCCGATTGGCTGCCAGTCGAAAGTGCCTCTTGCACGCGCTCTCCGGGTTGGCTGTGGCGGCTTTGATGGGGGAATTCGGTCGCGCGGCGTCCTGCAACGAGACGGTGATTTGCTGTTTGGAGCACGTGACCCGGCCGCTCGTCGCTGAGCGCTGCGTAACGGGGGCGTGTGAGAACGAGGCTGGCATCTTATTGGAGAACGGAGCCGCCCTGCCGCCAGACTGCGTCACGATTGGGTGAGCGCCGCCGAGGCCCCTCCCTCAGTAACCTCCCCGTCAGTCTCCCGTGCTTTCCTCAGCGCTCGGGAGATTGCCGCTGTGGCGCGGCGAGTGCCTCCCTGGAGCCGGGAAAAGGGGCACGGTAACCGCTGTCTGGCGCTTTCTGTCTCTGCGGGCTGCCTACTCCCTGCCTGGGCGCCTTACCAAGCGCGGCGCTTGGGACCAGGAGACGGAGACTCTGTTTGATCGCGAGGTGCTGGAACAGGCACATGGGTAAGAACAAGCTTTAATGTAAGCTGCAGAACAGACTTGGAATGGGAAGTGAATTTCACATCACAACTCTGTCAGAGAGGCAGAAGGCCAAGGAGGTAAAGAAGACTGGATGTTAGGAGGAAGGTCTTTACAGTGAGGGTGGTGACACAGGTTGCCCAGGGAGGTTGTGGAGCACAGAAGCACCCAACAAGATCAAAGGTCACGTTGGGTGCTTTTGTGCTCCACAACCTCTCTGGAGGTGTTCAAGGCCAGGTTGGACGAGGCCTTGTGAGTGACCTGTAATAATGGGAGGTGTCCCTGCCTGTGGCAGATGGTTGGAACTCGATGAGCTTTGAGATCCCTTCCAACCTTACCATTCTATGATTCTGTGACTCAGGTATGAATTTTACATGTTAAAAAAAACATTCAATAATCGAGAATGATGCTTTGTTTGTTATTTCGCGCGCGCACACACACACCCCTCTTTCTCTGAATTCTCCTAGCAGGTAATCCCTTTGTTAGGGGCACTGTTCTCAGCCTGCTGGCAAAAACAGGAACTATAACTGGAGTGCTAGAAAACTATGAGTGGCAGAACTCATTGCTCTCAGTATTCCAGAAAAGGAGAAAATAACTAAAAATAAATCAGATATCTCACTACTCTCTCTGTCGAAAAGGCCAGGGTAGAAAGCTTGACTGGAATGACAACCAAAATGAAAATAAATCTCTCTGCAGAAATGTCCTGGTTCAAGTTAGAGCAGGACTGGTTTTGTTCAGTGAATTTTATTTTTCTGCTCTGTCTCTTTAAGTAACTGCACTTGCTGAAGTTGATGGTTTGTTTTCACAGACAGTCTCTGCTTCTAGTAGTGATGATGCTTCATAGAATCATAGAATGGTAAGCTTGGAAGGGACCTCAAGGATCATCTAGTCCCAACCCCCTGCCATAGGCAGGGACACCTCCTGCTAGAACAGATCACTCAAGGCCTCATCCACCCTGGCCTTGAACACCTCCAGGGAGGGAGCAGCCACAACCTCCCTGGGCAACCTGTTCCAGTGCCTCACCACCCTCACTGTAAACAACTTCCTCCATGTTGAGAGTTAGCACCAAGGACTGGTGTGCAGAGCAAGGTCACTGCTGAACCTTGTGTACTATGTTGGGGGTGCAGAAAGTAAAAGGCTGCTCCTGCACAAAGCATCAGACAGCTGACACTAAACTGACCAACATGGGATTATGTTCCATATATGACATATTTGGTACAAAGCTGAGGGATCATGACTTGTCAGGCTCCTCTTAAATAGTCAGCAGAACTCTGTCTATTCTGCTTTCAATCTGAATCCGCGAGTTCCTGAATCCAGTTCCTTAATCTGGTTCTTCTCTGCCACTGAGGTCAGTCTGGGACCTGTGCTACAGCATCAGTGGTGACAAAGACTAACTGCCAACAGGGGAACTGGGTTCAATATTTATTTAGTAGGTATTTTATTATTTTATTCTAAGCAACTGAAGTACTTTCTGAGTGCCGAGCGAAGCTCAGCGTGCCCACGGCGAGGCCAGGTGCAGCGTTCAGCACAGCTTGGGGTCTGGACAATCTCCAGCAAAAGAGTGTCAGGGCAGTGAGTGGTTGAGAGCAGCACTGTCAAGAGGGCCTTGGGGGTGTTGGTGGGTGAAAATTGAGTAACCAACGTGAATGAACTGAAAAGATGAATGTGAGCCAGCAGGTTAAGGGAAGGGATTCGATCTCTGCTCTGGTAAACAGGATGTATAACCTGTTTACACGGATCCAGAGGCCACGAAGGTCATCAGAGGGAGGGAGCACCTCTTCTATGCAGTTTGAGAGAGCCAGGATTATTCAGCCTGAAGAAGGCTCCAGGGAGACCTAATTGCAACCTTTCAGTACTTGGAGGAAGAAAGGACTTTTTGTCAGGCAGTATAGTGATAGGACAGGGCGTAACGGCTTTAAATCAGATGAGGGTGGATACAGATTAGATACAAGGAAGAACATCTTTACTATTTGAGTGGCAAGGCACAGAAGCAGGTTACTCAGGGAAGCTGCAGACGCCCCATCTCTGTAAGTGCTCAGAGTCAGATTGGATGGGGCTTTGAGCAACCTGATCTAGTGGAAAGTGTCTCTGCCCGTGGCAGGGGGTTTGGAACTAAAGGGTCTTAAGATCCCTTCCAGCCCAAACCAGTGAGTGACAGAGGTGGAGTGAAGCCAGTCCAGCCTTCAGCATCCCTGTGCTGTGTCCGCTCCCAGCTGGCGTGGCCTAGCAGCTCCTTGTCGGCTTCTGGGGGTGTCATGGGGGAGTGGAAGAAGGCTGCTCATTAACAGATTAAAAACTGTAACTCCTGCTACAGCTCTTCTTGTGTGTTTTGATGTGTTTTTGGTTTTTGTTTTTTCAGGAAGAGTTTAAAACAATGAGCCCACGAGAGGGCACCAGGCACTGATGGAAATCTAAGTGAGACATGACGGCTGTGGAAAGGGAAAGCTCTTTGAAGGCTGGCAGTGGGGAACACCTGTGATTCCCAGCCTGGGTATGTCGGTCCAGAAGTTTGGCTTGGAGCATGTAAAGTACAACAGATCTGTTTGTCCTATCCTTTTCAGCTTATGTCCAGATAACCACTACTATATTTCTACCAAAGAGAAACAGATGCAAATCTTAAGTCTGTTTGCTCTAAGGGAAGCTCTTACCAGAATCTGTGTAAATAGGTATTGGCTGTGCTTTATTTCATAGAATCATAGAATGGTAAGGTTGGAAAGGACCTCAAGGATCATCTAGTTCCAACTCCCTGCCATAGGCAGGGACACCTCCCACTAGAACAGGTCACTCAAGGCCTCCTCCAACCTGGCCTTGAACACCTCCAGGGAGGTTGTGGAGCACAGAAGACCTCCAGGGAGGTTGTGGAGCACAGAATCACCCAACGTGATCAGGGAGGTTGTGGAGCACAGAATCACCCAACGTGACCAAAGATCAACGTTGGGTGATTCTGCGCTCCACAACCTCCCTGAGCAACCTGTGCCAGTGTCTCACCACCCTCACTGCAAACAACTTTAGTATCAGCTGTCTGATGCTTTGTGTAGGTGCAGCCTTTTACTTTCTGCACCCCCAACACAGTACACAAGGTTTAGCAGTGACCTTGCTCTGCACACCAGTCCTTGGTGCTAACTGTAAACATGGATGAAGTTCTTTCCAGTGAGGGTGGTGAGGCACTGGAACAGGTTGCCCAGGGATGTTGTAGCTGCTCCCTCCCTGGAGGTGTTCAAGGCCAGGTTGGAGGAGGCCTTGAGTGATCTGTACTAGTGGGAGGTGTCCCTGCCTATGGCAGGAGGTTGGAACTAGATGATCTTTGAGGTCCCTTCCAAGCTTACCATTCTATGATTCTCCGATTATCATTTTCAAACACAGGTCATCATTTCTTGAGAGTCACCTTTCAAAATGCTCAAACAACCCAACTAAAAGCAGCTAATACTAACATCTCATAAAATGAGAACTCTGAACCATTTGCACTTCCTCGTTACAGGTGATGCTGTGAGCACATGAATAGTGTGAGAGGACTTCTGGCTGCCTCTGTAATTTCCATCCAGGATTCCTGCTTTGTCTATCCTGCCTGTCAAAAATGCTATTCCAGGCTGATACTGGATTCTAGGAGGTATGTCCTGTTTTGGGGGTCATTAACTATCAAAGGCCTCAGAGGATCTCTGTTAGCTGAACACAGGTTAAAACAAACTGGTGAGAATCCAGCCATCTTAGAAATAAGAGCTAGTTTCAGGTATTTGTTACTTAATCACTGTTAAGATCTCATTGTATTGCAGTAGCAGCTTGGAGGTTGTTATGGATCAAGAATTCTGTTGCATTGGGTGCCATGCCTTATCAAATGGCAGCTTGAGGTAATAAATTATATGTGTTAATAGCTTCCAAGTGCATCCCCCACAGTCCAGTTCTTGAGAGCTGTTTCTAAGCTGGAAAGCATTGCTTGAAAGCCCCTCCAAATCAAATCCTGATTTTCAAAAGAGTCTTCTCATTTTCTGTGTGCTGTGCATCAAGTCTGATGCATCAGCAAGTCCTGTGTGACTCTTCCACTTACTGTGTGTCCAGAAATGTGTGAGCTTTCCTTTTTAATCATAGAATGGTAAGATTGGAAGGGACCTCAAAGACCATCCAGTTCCAACTCCCTGCCATAGGCAGGGACACCTCCCACTAGCACAGGTCACTCAAGGCCTCGTCCAGCCTGGCCTTGAACACCTCCAGGGAGGTTGTGGAGCANCCTGCTGTTATATGAAGTCTGTGACACACAGAACAGTAAATCAATGAATGTCAGCACAAAGTGGAAGGAGCTGACTTTTGTAAAGCAAGAATATCTGTTGTTTGAGATGCTGAAGTAATACAGCATCTCAATATAGCAGCAACTGGCACTGTTGAATATTAAATACTTAGATGATCTTTGAGGTCCCTTCCAACCTTAGCATTCTATGATTCCATATTTGAGCTACAGGAAAAAAATTCTCAAACCAGAACAAAGCCTGAAAAGTGACGTGCAGGGAAGTCAAAATAGAATCATGGAATGGTAGGGCTGAAAGTGACCATAGGCAGGGACACCTCCCACTAGTACAGGTCACTCAAGGTCTTGTCCAGCCTAGCCTTGAACACCTCCAGGGAGGTTGTGGAGCACAGAATACCTCCCTGGGCAACCTGTGCCAGTGTCTCACCACCCTCACTGCAAACAACTTCCTCCTAACATCCACTTTCAGTCTCCCCTCTGCCACTTCAAACCCATTGCCCCTTGTCCTGGCATTACAAGACCTTGTAAATAATCCCTCCCCAGCCTTCCTGTAGCCCCCTTCAGATACTGGAAGGTTACAAATTACTCCCCAACAGGTAATTCAAATCCCACTGTATCACCCACTTCACAAAAGGCTAGCATTTAATGAATCAGTAAAAGAAGCCAGAGAGATTCTGTTATGATACAGACCCATTGCTGAGCCTGTCATAAGATCAATGCCTGGAGGAGTAAAGACTAAGAAGAAATCTTAAAATTTTGTAAGGGAATATTTGATACATTATAGTGGTATTCCTTATGGCTGCAGATAAGTTCTTACCTCAGCAGCGATTAACAGAAGTTCATGTACTCAATCTTTTTTGTCCTTTTTCTGGCTTGTCAGGTTTAACTGTCTAAAATGTGGCTGCAGAGGTGAAGCTGAAGATGCAAGCTACAGATATAGATTGTCCCTAAAGATTGCTGACACTCATGATTTGTTTGACATTACTGTGTTTGGAAGTTGCTTAGATCCATTCTTCGGAGTCACTGCAGAAAATCTCCAGAGGTAAGGAACAGTTTCTAGCTATATAGATTCTGATTTTTCTTAAGCCTAAAAAAACTGGATGGTGGGAGGCAAGCAGGAACAAGCTGCTGAAGTGCTCTCTTCCAGCATTTTCTTGCTACTCATCCACCTGAGAAGGTGCTGAAGTTTAGTTTCTTCCTGAAATGTAAACCTTTTGAGATGGGTTACTTCTGCGTAATAGAAGAGAACGTCCACTTGTCTGCTGAAGGCAGCTTCTGCATGCTAAGTGAGCTTCACCACTTGGTTGGACTTCTTCCTTGTGTCTTTCCTTCTTTACTTGGCACTTAATGAATTTCCTTTGTTTCATCTCATGATTACTGAGCCAGTTGGCTTTTCCAGAGATTTAGACGTCTTTTTCCTCAAGATTTTAGAATTCAAATGTTCAGGTAAAGACAGAGCCTTTGGGGTTTGCGTTTCTTGTCAGACCCCATCTGGAGTCCTGTGTGCAGTTCTGGAGCCCCCAGCACAGGAAGGACATGGAAGTGTTGGAGCCAGTCCAGAGGAGGCCACCAAGATGCTGAGAGGGCTGCAGCAGCTCTGCTGTGAGGACAGGCTGAGAGAGTTGGGGCTCTGCAGCCTGGAGAAGAGAAGGCTTCCAGGAGACCTTAGAGTAGCCTTCCAGGATCTGAAGGGGGCTACAGGAAGGCTGGGGAGGGACTATTGACAAGGTCTGGGAATGGCAGGACAAGGGGAATGGGTTTGAAGTGGCAGAGGGGAGATTGAAACTGGATGTTAGGAGGAAGTTGTTTGCAGTGAGGGTGGTGAGACACTGGCACAGGTTGCCCAGGGAGGTTGTGGAACACAGAATCACCCAATGTGATCTTTGATCTTTGATCACGTGGGTTATTCTGTGCTCCACAACCTCCCTGGAGGTGTTCAAGGCCAGGTTGGATGAGGCCTTGAGTGACCTGTACTAGTGGGAGGTGTCCCTGCCTATGGCAGGGGGTTGAAACTAGATGATCCTTGAGGTCCCTTCCAACCTTACCATTCTATGATTCTATTTAAAACAAAACAAAAAAATAGTCATTCTCATCTCTGGAGATATTCAAGACCTGCCTGGATGCATTCCTGTGTGATCTGGTATAGGTGATCCTGCTCTGGCAGGGGGGTTGGACTAGGTGATTTTGAGGTCCTTTCCAGCCCCTAACATTGTGTGATTCTCTGATGTGACTTTTAATCAATATGATCAGATCTTTCTTTAGAAAGAAGGGATTGCAAAGAAAGTCTTTCAGTCCCCAGAGCCTGACCACCCACATTTTAAGTTGCAGATTTCCTGATATGTGTAGCTGCTAGGATGGGGTGCTTGGGTGCATTCACTGCTTTCTTCTCTGTTGTTACTTTCCAATGTCTTACGTTATCACTGGCTCAAAGGTGAACACTTGGAAAATCCCAGATCAGCAGCATTCCTGGCATTCTGATGGCAGGCATTTCTGTACTAGATTGCTGTGCTACTGTCTGCTGTGTGAAACAAGAGTTATTTGCATGTCTTCATGTGGATGGTATTATTGCTGTAAAGGTGTAGGCAGAAGGGACATGTAAGCAATAGCAGCATAGTGACAGCATTCTGCTTTCTTTGTGTTGATACAGAAATCACAGCCAGGCACGGAGCACCTGAAGGTTGTGTCTATATGAAACCTTTCAGAGTGGTTGTTTTGATCACTCAATTTCACTAACAAATGAACTAAACAAGCAAATGTATGGGATAGTTTCCTGTTTTCTCCTGTGTTTAGTTTAAGCTACCACAATATCTTCTCTTTAGTCTGTCTCTTACCTGTACTGCAGTTAGGATGCTGTGTAAAGCTTCCTCTGTTGGTACAACACTTCCATATGTTTTTACTCAAGGTGTATTCAAGACTTCAATCAGCTGTCAGGAGAAACAAACCCAGATGCATCTCCAGGAGAGCTGGTTCAAGCAGTGGAAACCTCTTTCATTGGAAAAAGATTTATATTTGGAGTGAAGGTAACTTTTAATCCACATTACTCTTCTATAGTGATTGTTTTGTTTTTTCCATTTGCTTGTAGCCAGCTTGGGGCATAGACTGAGTTATCAAAGCATCCTGTACAACATCTTTTTTAGGAATTTGAGGGAAATTTAGGGCTAGGACATGGGAAGGATTCTGCTCCTTTTCCCCCAGACTTCTGTGTTATCTTAAATGATTCCCATCCAAAAGTCATCTTGAATGGTGGTAGTCAAGCTTGACAGCTTGTCAAGGCTGTTCTGCAAAGAACCTGAGCAGTGCCAGCTCCTATGCATAGCAGTAACAGTTTGGAGTCTGGAAAAAAAAGAAAAAAACAAACCAAACCAACCAAACAAAACAAAACAAAACCAA